>WBMZ01005297.1:3701-14112 GCA_013400975.1 Atrichornis clamosus | reverse complement strand
TTCCTCATCCCGCCCCGTTTTCCCGCTCCCTCCCGGCGTCTTCCTTCCCTCTCCCCGCCGCCCGGAACGCTTCCCAAATCCCTGCGCGGCTTCCGGAGCGCCGGGAATTTGGCGTTTTCCCTTCCGTACCCAGGGATTTCGGGAGCAGATTCCGGACGAACTCGGCGTGGTCCCCCACGTGCAGGATGCTGTAGACGCTGGAGTTCATCAGCTCTTCCTGGTTGTATCCCAAATATCCCGTCACGTTCTCGGAGACGAAGACGATCCGCCCTTCCCGGTTCACCACGAAGAAGAAGCCGTCCAGGGCCTGCGGCGGGAATAAAAGGCGGGATTCGGGATTCGGGATTCGGGAGCGGGCGGTTCCCGCCCCGCCCGGCCGCGGGTAACGCTCCGCCGAGGCTTCGTTCCCGGTTTTTATTCCAGAGGGAAAAGCGGGGATGGGGCAATGGTGGAATTGGGCCCCCTTGAGGGACGCGCCGACGGAAGGATCGGGAGGGTCGGGAGAATCCCAGGAATTCTTCGCCGGGACGAGGGATCCGCTTGGCTGCTCCCCACGGCGGCCCTGGAGCGGTGGAGCCTCTCCTTGGGTTTTTGTGGATTTCGGGAGAGGCGGATCCAGCGGGATAAGGACGGACCCAACCAGGAGCCGAGCTTCCGTCCCGGCAGGATCTGCTTTTCCCGGAGTTTTAATTCCCACTTATCCCGCTCGGTTTGGGCGGAGGAGCCCCGCAAACGGATCCGGCCGCATCCCACGGATGAGAGGGACTCGTGATTCCCAAAAATTGGGGATTCGTGGCATCGCCCTCTCCAGCAGAAAGTTCTTCTCGTGGAGAATTCCCAGCTTTTCCTTCGTTCCCAGCTCCAGCTTTTCATTCCCAGCTCCGGAGAGCCAGGCTTCGCTAAAATCCCGCGTCAAGCGCAAAAAAACGGGAGCCGGGAAAACAAAAAAACCCCGGGAATTATGAAAAAAAAAAAGAAAAAGGAAAAAAGGAATCTTTTGTCCAAACGGATCCGGCTCCGGCTCCGGTTTTCCTCATTCCCAGCCGTTGCCAAGGCAACGAATCCTCGGATTTGGGGCTCCCAAAAAACCGCCCCCCCCGAGGCCCAGGCTGGGTGGGAAATCCCACCTGGATTTTCTCCCCGGATAACGCCGGGTTTGGGGAGCTGGGAAAACCGGGAAGCGGCAGGGAAGCTCCGAGGTAGCAGCCCCATTCCTCCGGGAGAAACTGGGAATTTCTCCACGGATTTCACGTCAAATTCCACGGTCGACTCCGTTTTTACGGAAGTCGAGCCCAAGCAACGGAAAAACTTCCTAAAAATCGGCGGAATTCCCTTTTTGTCGCCGCCTTTCCCACCTGGAAAACCCCGCCGGAGCTGAGGGCTCCCGGAAGGAGCTGGAATTCCCTTGGGAATGTTTTTAGGCGCTGGATTGCTTGGGAATCAAGGGAAGCACGGACGAATCCCAGGGAAAGAAGTTGGGAATAGCGAGGGATTGGCGGCGGCCCAGGGCAGCCACGGATGCTCCACTGGTTGGGAATGGGTCGGGATCAGCGCCTTCCCAGGGAGCAGGAGAATCTGGGAATTCGAAGCTATCCAAAGGCTCATTCCCAAGGCTGGGAAATCCATGGATTTGCCGTGGATGCGGCGGCTCCGTGGTTTTGCTGGCTCGGCCACAGCTCCCAAATATCGGAATTCCCACTGAATCCCAGAGGTTGGAAAAGTTTTCCGGGACCGCAGGATCCCAACACATCCCGCAAATCCCGGGAATTTCCGGGGGAATTTCCAAGCCCTTCCCGTGTTTTGTTAGGCCGGGCACCTCCGGTCAGAATACCAAATTCCCGCTAATTCCATCCATTTTCCAGCCTTTTGGAGATCCAGGGAAGGCTAAAGGTGCTCATGGAAGAGTCATTCCAGGAATCCTGAGACTCCCTGGATTTCTGACTCCAAAGGGATTCCCCCATTCCCAGCTCCCGGGCCCCCAGCAGAAACCAGGGAATGTTAAATGCTCCTGGAATGTGCCACGGGATCCACCGGATCCGGGAGTTCCAATGCTCTGGGATGGCCCAGCCATCCCTAGGGAAGAAAACCCCAATCCCAAATCCCCGTGAAATCCCCAGGTGAGGAGGAATCCCTCAATCCCAATCCTCATCCCAATCCCAATTCCCTGTGAAATCCCCAGCTGAGGAGGAAATTCCCAATCCTAATTCCCTGTGAAATCCCCACACTTTAGGGGGAACCTCCCAATCCCAATCCCAATCCAAATCCCAGTTCCAATCCCAATCCCAAATCCCTATGAAACCACCAGTTAAGGAGAAATCCCACAATCCCAATTCCAATCCCAATCCCAAATCCCTGTGAAATCCCCAGTTAAGGAGGAATCCCTGAATCCCAATCCCCATCCCAATCCCAATTCCCTATAAAATCCCCAGTTGAGGAGAAATCCCTCAATCCCAATCCCAATCCCAATTCCCTGTGAAACCCCCACCCTTTAGGATTTATCTGGGAATGACCCTCCGGGAAATCCCCTCTCCACGCTCCCCGTCATTTTCCAGAATCCAGGGCGATTCCAACTTCCCGGAAAACCCCCCCTGCTGCCATCCGGGAGGCTCCACTTCATTCCCACTGGGAGCAGCTCCATGTTTTCACTCCGGAATGGCGAGCAGCTCCGCCTGAACCCGACCCGAGCCTCGCTCTCCCGAACTTTACGGGCGGGAAGGACTGAAAATCCGGGATGAAGGGATGAGCGCGGAGCATCCCAGCCCCGCCCCCGCTGTCCCGCTGCTCCGGCTTTCCCTGTTTTCCGCCGGGAAGGATCCGCACCCACCTCCAGCAGGAGAGGTCCCAGGGATTCCTTCTCGATCACCCCCTGGCTGCTGGAGGAGATGTCGGATTTCTGCACCTCGTCATCCGCTGTTTTCTCTGGAAAACCGGGAAAAAGAAAAAAAGAGGGAAAGCTCAGCCCAGAAAGATTCCCCCCCTCCTCGGATGGATTTACGGCCCGGACGATTCCCGGTAAAATCCCAAGTGTGGATCCTCGGGCATCGGGAAGGGCGGGATGGGCGCCAGAAGTCGCCGGGATTTTCCGGTGCGTCCCTCGTTCCCACGGAAACGTGGAATTTCGGATTATTTATCCCTGGTGATGAAATAAAGGCAGGGATCGGATCCGCTGGCGGAGGGGGGAAAAATCTGGGAAAAGAGGGATCCAACGTCAGCGTTCCCAAGAGGAAACGGAAGGTCCGGTGCGGCGCAAACCACCGGATTGATTCCGGAATTTTCAAGGAATAACAGCCGGGAGGAATTCCTGGACGTGCCGAAGGAAACTCAGTGGGGAAAATCCGGCCACTGACGGGCAGGGAAGATCCCGGGATCCAGCGGGGCCGGGAATGGGAGCGGAGGATCCGACCCGGAGCCGCGGGAGGATCCCAATCCCGGCCCTGCCAGGAACATTCCCGCTGAGTAATTCCCTCGGGAAAAATCCGACCCCGAAAACCCCGGGAGAGGAGGCCCCGTGGTTCATCCCGCCCACCCCCGGGAGGCGCCAGCCACGGCTTTTCCCGGGAATCCGGGACGGATCCGGCAGCCAGGGGCGGGCGGGAAATGGGATGCGACAACGCTCCGGGGCCGCTCCCTGGATTTCCAATTCCAGATTTCCCTTGGGAAAACCGGGAGAGTCCGGCAGCCTCTCCGGGAAGGATGGAGGGAGCGGCACCTCCGTGTCTGCGGGAGGGAGCTGGGAATAAACCCGGATTGCTGGGAATCGGGAAGGCGGGAGAGCGCGAATCCCAAAAATCGCGCTCGTGACGGCTTGATCCCACCTTTTTGGGGGGAAAAAGGCTGGGAAGAGGGAAGCGGGAGCTACACCTTGGAGAAGATTCCCAGACTTCCCGAGTCAGGCATTGCTCGGCAAGGAAAAAGCAGGAATGTCTGGGGATTGTTTCCCTGGAATGCGGCAACAGGAATTCCTGGGGACAGCCCAAGGCGATTCCCGCCGGCCCCGGCGAAGGGAATGATCCCTACGGATCGTTTTCCTGTGGAAAAGCCCAGGAATTCCGAGGCCTCCTTGGTCCAGGCTCCAACGGGAGCCTCGGATGGAGCTTGGGATGAAAGATGGAAAAGCGGCTCCGTGAAAAACGATTCCAAAGCCGGTCCTAAGCTGCCATTTCCATGGGATTTCCCAGGCACCGGAGACACCGATTCGGCCTCGGGAATTTCACGGAATCATGGAATGGGCTGGCTGGGAAGGGACCTTCAATCCCATCCCATTCCACGGGCAGGGACAGCTCCCGTTATCCCAGATTGCTCCAAGCCCCATCCAACCTTTCCTTGGACACTTCCAGGGATCAGCATCCAATCCCGTTTGGAAATGGAAGCAAGGCACTGGAAAATTCCCAGGATTCGATCCGGATCCAAGCTCCCTTTCTCTTCCGGACTCAGCTTCTCCTTTTCCAAGGAAAAACGAGCTCGTCCCTCTCCAAGCCTCTCCCACCCAGCGCCATTCCCAAGGTTCAGGCCCCTTCCAAGGAAAACACCCAAATCCCGGGATCTTCCCAGCACCCAAACCCTCGGGAGCCGGCGGGAATCGCTCCATGGAAAACGCCCTTTTTTCCCTATGGATAAACGGATGCACTGGGAGGCAATTCCCAGGTTTCCAGCTCCAATCCTTTCACTTGGCTGTGGGATTCTCCGGCCGTTTTAATGGAATCCATTCCCTGCGCCGGCTCCCAGCGCGTTTTCCAGGAGGATTATCCAGCAAAATCAGTCCCCATCCCTTTCTCCCGCTCCTCCTCCTTCCCGCCTTTGCGGCACCGGGATTTGGGAGCAGACGGATCCCGTAAAACTCCAACCTTCCCCGAGCTGGACAGAGCGATCCTCATGGAAAAAAACAGCCGGAAAAATGGGAGCACCGGGAATCCCAAAGCCCCATCCCACCAGGAAAATCCAGGTTTTTTAAATTCATGGATCAAGAAGATCCAACGTCAACAGAGGGATGAAGGCCATCGGGAAGTCCTCCTTCCCATCCCTATGGATCAACATTCCATGGAAAATCCAACCTCCATGGGGGAATGAGGACGGGAAATCCTCCCCATCCCTCTGGATCAACATTCCATGGAAAATCCAACCTCCATGGGGGAATGAGGACGGGAAATCCTCCCCATCCCTCTGGATCAACATTCCATGGAAAATCCAACCTCCATGGGGGAATGAGGACGGGAAATCCTCCCCATCCCTCTGGATCAACATTCCATGGAAAATCCAACCTCCATGGGGGAATGAGGACGGGAAATCCTTCCCATCCCTATGGATCAACATTATCCATGGAAAATCCAACCTCAACCGGGGAGCGAAGCCACTTTGGGAAATCCTAATTCCCATCCCTATGGATAAACAGTAAGCATGGAAAATCCAACCTCCAATGGGGGATGAAGATGGGAAATCCTAATTCCCATCCCTATGGGTCAACATTATCCATGGAAAATCCAACCTCCAATGGGGGCTGAGGAGGCGAAATCCTAATTCCCATCCCTATGGGTCAACATTATCCATGGAAAATCCAACCTCCAATGGGGGCTGAGGAGGCGAAATCCTAATTCCCATCCCTATGGGTCAACATTATCCATGGAAAATCCAACCTCCAATGGGGGCTGAGGAGGCGAAATCCTAATTCCCATCCCTATGGGTCAACATTATCCATGGAAAATCCAACCTCCATGGGGGAATGAGGACGGGCAATCCTCCTTCCTATCCCTCTCGATCAAGAATCCATGGAAAATCTAACCTCCATGGGGGAATGAGGATGGGAAATCCTCCTATACATTCCTATGGATCAACATTCCATGGAAGGTCCAACCTCAACCGGGGAATGGGGATCGGAAATCCTCCTTCCCATCCCTATGGATCAAGAATCCATGGAAAATCCAACCTCCAGTGGGGGATGAAGCCAGTTGGAAAATCCTACAGGAGACGCGCTTGGATCACATCCCTGTTTTCTCTGGAGACAGAGGAATGCTCCCCCCTTCCCTGTCCGAGCATTCCCAGGGATGCAGCCACGGAAAAGCCATCCCGGGAATTCTCCCTCCCTCCCTTCCAGCAATCCCAGATCCCGCCCCAACTCCGTACGGAAATCGGCCGCTCCCGGGATGTTTAATTCCTCCTCCCAGGAGGGTGGGAACGATCCCCTCTAGGAATGAAAAAAAACCTGGAAAAATCCGAGCTGTGACATTCCCAGCCGGCAAATCCCGGCGCAGGAGAAGGAAGAGCGGATTTGGGCTCCGGGCTCCTTCCGGCTCCTTTCCTCCAACATTCCCGGTGCCAAATCCTGGACGTTCCCTATCCCTGTGCCGGGAGAACTCCGGGAGATCCATCCCGGATGGAGACGTTTCCGCCTGAGCTTCTCCCGTTCCATCCAAAAAAAAAAGGGAATTTTGGGAGGAGATTCACCCGATCCCTTCAAAATTCTTATTCCAAGTCTCCTTTTGGGATTTTTTTTTCCCGGGATTCGTTATCCCGCAGCTTTTCCCCAGCAGCCAGCCAGGTTTTCCCGTGTCTCTTTTCCAATGGAAAAAAAAATCCCGGTTTTGTCACCCCCGCTCCAAACTTTTCCCAAAAAACCAAGGCGGTACCACAGCGCTGCAATCCCAAATATTTCCGTGCCATCCCGGAGAACATTCCGGAAAACATCCCGGGAGAACGTCCTCACCAAGGGGCTCTTCCTTGGCCCCTCCTTTTCCCGTCAATTCCCAGGAAAAGGCGCATTTAGGGAAGGCTCGGGAAAAAATTCCTCAAGGAAACCGGAGCCGATCCCTTTAGGGAATTCCCTAAATCCCAGGACTGGTCTCCAACCTCTCCAACGGCATCCAACACCAATTCCCCATGGATGCGACCGCGCAGACGGAATTCCGGGACGGATGCGCGGCCGCAACCCCGGGTTTAGATCCAGGCTTGGAATTTCCAGGAAAAGGGACGGATACAAAGCCCAGCGGCTTCGCTTCTCCTTCTTTTACCGGGAAAACTCTTTCCCGGGAATATCTGGGAACCGGGATGTCATCCCAGGGCGTATCCGCGGCGGTGCCGCCCGGAGCGACGGCAGCTCCGCAACATTCCCGGGATCCGGACCTGGCAATCCCGACCTGGCGATCCCAACTCGGAGCAACTTCCGGGCTGCTCCTCCCATTGGCGCCTCCCTGTTATCCCACACCGGGATTCTGAGGGCAGGAATGCGGGGAATTTTGGGAATGTTGGGATCCTTTTCGATTTTGCCTCAACCCCAGCACCGGGAGCAGCCGAATCCCTCTGGGATGTCCAAGGAAATCAAGGAATGTCGGCCGTTTATCCCTCCGGATAAATTCCGAAGAAGGAATCCCGGCGTCGTCCTCCCCTTCCCAACGGCTGGAATGACAACCTGGGATGTTCTCCCAGTCAGGAGAGGAGGAAGGACAGGGAAAAGATTCCCTCGGGAAGCCCAAGACTCCGCTCCGCGTTAAAATCCCGTTTTCCAGGTGAAGAAACCGACGGATAACAGCCCACGCTTCCACGGGTTTTGTGGGAGTGGATTGGGAAGTCCCTCGGCGCCTTCTGAGGGATGGGACGGGATTTGGGGACGGAATTCCCGGCTGGGATGGAATTCCCGGGGAATTGCGGATCCCTGGGAGCGGCCAAGGAAAAGCCGGAGCATCCTGGGATCGCGGCATCCCTGCCCACGGAATGGGATGGGAGCGAAGGTCCCTTCCCACCCGCAGCATTCCGAGATTCCCCGATTCCGTGCTATGGGAAGCCACGGAGCAGACGGAACCACACGGAGCCGGGAAACCACCCAAAATCCTGGAATTCCGGAACGGTTGGGATTGGAATTGTCCTTAAAGCTCCATCTCTCCCACGGCTGCTTTTTGCAGGACCACATCCACGATCCCGACGATTTGGGATGAGCCGAACTGTTCCCTGCTCCCTCCACAATCCGCTGCCCCAAATCCAAGGGCGAATATCCCTCGGGAAGCGGATCCATGACCCTGCTCATCCCAGGAAGGACGGAGAAATTCCCAGGGCAGCCAAGAGTGGGAGATTAATTCTTCATTCATTCATTAATCCGGTAAAATTAATTTCCTTTTCCTTTATTCCCACCTTGGAGCTTGGCACTTCCCAAACGGGAAGGAATGGTGGGAAAACAATCCTTTAAACCCATCCCAGCGCCCGAATTCCCGGGATTTCCAGGGGCACTAGGGAAGTCTCTAAAGGTTTGTTCCAGGGAAAAGCTGGAATGAAGGCAAGGCTGTCTCCGAGGGGTTTTTTCCCGAAGAAAAAAAGGCTTTTTCTGGGATTTTGGAAGCTTCTCTCGTTCCCAGAGATGGGGACGGATCCTCGTTTTCCGGTATCCAAAGGGTTGGATCGGCCTCATCCCAAGGAGCCGAGGGAGGAGAAGCTCCAAGGAGGGAAAATCCCGCCGGGGGAGGAGAATCCTTAAAATCGGCTTCGTCCGCCTCCACGGAAAACGTGGAATGTTTTCTCCCTTTGTCCTTTATTCCCTCTGGAAAAGGCGACTGAATCGAGGAGAAGGAAAAGGGAAGAGGGAAGAAAAAGAGGGAATGGAAAGGAGCCAATCCAGCCCGGCAGGAGGAGAAATTCCTGGAGGTGCTTTGGGATTCTCCGTGTGATCCCATCCCATCCCATCCCATCCCATCCCATCCCATCCCATCCATCCCATCCCATCCCATCCCATCCCATCCCATCCATCCCATCCCATCCCATCCCATCCCATCCCATCCCTACGGAAAGGAGCCGAAGGATTCCACAGCCTTTAACAGAGGCTGGAAAAACTCCGGGTCGGAACAATCCGAAGTTTCCCCGTGGAAATCCCGAGATTTGGGGAGAGCTCTGTGCGATTCCCAGAAGCCTCCCGGTTTTTCCCGGGATCTCTCAGCTGCCGACGGAATTCCAGCCGTCAAGAGGCGGGATGGGAATTTTACCGGCAGCTCTGGGAGGGCGGGAGCGGCTCCATAAAAATCGACATCCCGGCGGGATGCTCCCGGGATTTTTATGATCCCGGCCTGGGGGAGGGGGTTTGTATCCCAACTCCATCCCTGATACCCGGCAGATTCCAGGGAAAACGGGGAGAGGCGCTTCCCGAAGGGCTGCGGAGAGCGGGGGCGGGGCGTTCCCGATGTTTTCCGTGCGGAAAGGAGAGGGGGCTGACATTCCCTGGAGATGCTCCCGCAGATTTTCCGCCTCTCCAGCGTGGGGCGCGACGGATTCTTGGGATAACGGGGAGGTGGGAAGGAGGACGGAGCGGGGGATCCGTGGGGAATGCTCGGGAATTCCCGCTCCGCCTTCGGAAGGTGCCGCTCCAGACAGGGATTCAGCTCTCCTGGTGTTTTTGAAGCCCAATATTCCCAAATATTCCCGCTTCTGGAATGCTGGCCGGGATAACCTCGGAGCCATCCAGCCCCAGCTCCGGAACATTCCCAGCCACCGGAGCTGATCCCGTTCCCCCGCTCCCATCCCTGGAATTCCGTTTGGCCAAAAGGCCTCCCTTGGCCTTCCCGGGAGCGACTCCGGGCCCGAATCCTCATTGGAATTTCCCTGGATTCGGCTTGGAATCCTCCTCTGCCAGGCTGGAATTAAAACCTTCCTCGGGAGCCAGAATTCCCTGTTCCTGTTGGCGTTCCCGGTGCCACATTCCCACTCCTTTCCCCCCTCTCCCGGATACTCCGGTCTTCCCAGCTCCAGGAGAATTCCCTCAGCCTCTGGATCCCTTCCGTGGCTCCCCTCTGGATTTTGGGATCTCCTTCCATGGATCCCGAGCCGGAGCTCCGGTGTTTTCCCACGGGCTCCGTGGATCCAAGGGAATCCCGCTTTGCCTCTTGGCACATCCCGAATTCGCATCCATCGCTTCCAGGATCTCCAGATATTCCTGGAAAGCACCGATTCCCGGGATAGCACCCCTCCAACGCTCCTGGATTTCCGTCCAGGAATTGTTTGCGTCCTCCCACCCCGGGATGAGCGGGAACGGCCTCAGGCTGCTCCAGGTTGGATATTGGGAACCATTCCCTCATGGAAAACCACCGGCGGTTCCTGGTTTGGGAATATTGGGATATTCCAGGACAATTCGCTCCAGGAAAAGGAAAATTCTCTTGGAAAAAGAGGTGCTGGGTTGGTCGAAGGAAAGGCCGGATGTCCGACACCGAAATCCCGGGAAAACTGGGTTGGTTGGAAAAGCCAAGTGAAGAACAAGAGCAAGAAATTCCATAAAAATAAATCAGGGAAGGGCTGCGGTCGCCAAAGATATGGAAAAATAAATCCCATTCCTGGAAAAACAAATCCCATTCCTGGAAAAAGAAATCCCAGTCATGGAAAAATAAATCCCATTCCTGGAAAAACAAATTCCAGTCATGGAAAAACAAGTCCCATTCCAAATAAATCC
>WBMZ01005296.1:0-17625 GCA_013400975.1 Atrichornis clamosus | reverse complement strand
CTTCTTTCCGGCTCCAGAGAGACTGCCCACCCTCCAACTCCACGCACACACCACTCCCCACCTCCTTTTGTGTTTTTTTCAAAACCGTATCAAAGACTCAGCCAGGATGATCAACTATCCCTTTGTGTCTTGATCACCCGTCATTTACATATTGGGACTACACCCCGCTTCCGCCAGCTGTCTCCCTGGTAACCAATTGGAAGAAAGAAAGAAAAAAATTCACGAAGAAATGCAAACCCACCACAGTTGGGTAGCATGTAGGTCCATTTGAAACCTCCACTGGGAAAGCTGCTTTTGGGAGATGGTCTCTTCTACTGTCTTCAGGCTACACTAGGGTGCAAATGTAGGGGGTGCAAATAGCAAAAATCTTCCTATTTTGCTGTTAGAAGTATAGTATTCCTTTGAAGCACTAAACTATTTCCATTGTCTACAGTGAGACTCTTCATGTGTGAGAAGTGTGCATAGATTATGCACAAGTATAAGCAAAAATAGGGTGTTTCCAAGATAAAATAACTTGAACATATACCTCAGGGACATTTTTATATTTTCTCTTTACACTTGCGGAAATGACAAGAATCTGTTTCAAGACCCAGAAAAAAATGTGCAGAGACCTTTTTATTTTCCATTTGGAGACAGAGTTTCTCTAAGTATTAATATACTTTTGGCTTGCTGAACTTGAAGTATTTTTGGGGACTAAATGGACCCCATGCATGCTTAGTTTTGTAGTTATATGCATGTTCAGTTTTGCAGATCATGACCAGAGAATTAAAACAATACTATTCAGCCAAATCCCACCTCTGAATAAACATCTCCAGGAATGAAGACATTGCATATAAACAAAACAGGTGGGCTAAGTATTGTACACATAATCAACAGACAAAGGGGAAAAAAATTGCCACATTTTAGGTTTATTCCTCTGCATTGAATTAGACTTTATTGCATTCACATAGTCATGTAAGGGTAGAAAGTTAGCGAATATTCACTTACAATCTACGTACGCTGAAGTAACAAAGTCAGCTAGTATGTTCCTAGGAGTACGTGTTCCTCCTAATCTCTGCAGTTTCCTCTGGCCAGCACCGTGAAGCTTTGCTGTTTCCTGCAGCTGGCCCACTCATTAGTACAGTGGTTGACAGCATTGCACACAGCAGCACACGCACTGCGTTGGAGCGGAAGACAAGAAAGAAAATGAAAGCAGCAATTTTCTTTAGCTCTGGCTTTTTCTCCGCCTTTGATGTGATTTGTTGGAACGCACTTAGTAACTTGAGAGCATTCCTTTTTCCCCAGTCAGGTTCCAGCAGTACTTGCACGGTGCCCTGGGGTGCCTGTCACTCTCTGACATCTGTTGAAGCGGAAGGCCGTCAGCTGGGTTTGCACGTCGAAAGCAAATTCTCAGTGGGCTCCACAGTTTCTGTGCGGTGTTGCTGTGCAGCAAAGTAGTATCTATTGATCACTGACTGTAACTGTGGTAGGTCAACAATCACTGCTGATGGGAGCTCTCCTGCACCTCGGTGCACCAGCACACATTTATGAGGCTCTAAATGAGCAGGTGGAGGGGAGGGGACTTGGGTAGGTGAGACAAGGAAAGGCTCTGCCCCTGAGAAGCACTTTTATAAACAAAGAAACTTTAAAACAATTAAAAGTAAAAAATGAAACCACATTATCTAATACAGGGTCTCCATCTGGCATAGGAAAAAAAAAAAAAAGACCAGGAAAATTGAAGCTTACACAAGATATTAAATGTCTCCATCGAAAAGTCAGAGATGATAACAAATTATTCCTAAACTCTCTCAATATTTCATCCTACACCTCTGTTTCAAATACAAACACACACAAGGAACTAAAGAAGAACTAAAGTATTTCAAGAAATATTAAAATAATTTGTGCTTAGACACAAAGCTATTTTAGACAGTATTTTTTCCCTTTTTTAAACATTACAAGACTTTGCAACTTCAATCATTCAATTCCACACTGTAGTCAAAAATCACCATGCTAATTGTAGGTGGGAGAATAGCAGGTGATAGCATTTTTTAAACAATCCTACACAGATTTAGACTTAGAGTTTTTTGAGAAAAAATAGCGTAGAATTCAAGACAAAAATTTTACTATGATGTGGAATAACACATGTTGCTTTGAATCAGAGGTGATAATGCATAAATGTCAAGCTGATCTCACTGCCCAGAGCCTTGGTATTACAGTGATTAGATTTCCCAAACAAAGATCTTGTTGCAACCTTGGTTACTAAGACAGAGTGCAAATGGCCACTGGCACATACCTTGAAGGAGTGCTGCTTGTGAAACCTCACTGTCCAGCCAATCAGTTAAAAAAATCTGATCTCTATTTCTCTCGCTCTGGAAAGAAAGAAGTGGTGGTTTAAGTATACACTCTACCAACCAGGTCAAATGCACTGCTGCCAGAAGCTGTTCTCCAGTCCCCTGGGCCATCTCACACACTGTTCTGTGTCTTCTCCCAGTATGACCAAGGTCTGTGTTTATTCCCCCCAATATTTCCTGCTGAGGAGACTCGTGCACAGACTGACAGATGTTATTCTACAAACAAAAACTCCCTAATCCAGAGAAAAAAGTCTTTGCCACACTTACCATGATACATTAAGAATGTATTTACTCCATGGCACCTCAACAGAGACCAGGGATGGGTGAAAACAGGAGTTAGGCACTGGTGTTTTTCCAGAAACAAGAAAGAAAATAGGAACCAGAAGCACAGGTAAATAGAAAACAAAAAGCATTATTTGTTTTAAATCATAGCAGACAGTTTTAAAGGCTGCACTTGAAATACCAGAAGTGCCTAAAAATTAACAGGACAAATAAGTGATAGAATTAAATCTAAAACTTATGAAAGTTCAAATAAGAAAAATTTTAATTACTAACGCCAGTAGAATGTAGGTAAAAGCATTTACAATAATGCCTCTTTCCAGTAATTACAGTGATACTCCATGGAATTAAACTATGGCAACAGTCTTGTCACTTTCAAAGAACATGATTTGAAACTTGTGATAGGAAAGAAAGCAAGGGATAGAATTACAAATGAAGTAGATTGGAGAGGTTTCTGGATTCAGTCATACCCAAAAAAATAGTTGGTGATGACTATAATATTTAAGATGTGTCTCGGAAAAATAACAGCATGGTGCTTCCTCTGCATTGCTTAAAAATGTGAAAGCATAGCAGGGGCATAATTTTTTTTCTCATATATGTATTTATTTGTTTCATAGTCAGCAATTCTAAACAGTGATTGAATATCTGAAATCATCTTTTCTGTATTTCTGAACAAGTTGTTTTCCCTTCCTGTGTTTAAAAGAATACAACAAAGTGCAAGTAACTTGGGATACAGATCTAGTGCCGATGCTCCAGTGGCATCAGTCATGACAAATACAGTTATATGATCATAAGACAAGTCAAACACAAAAAAACCCCTGTTCAGACTGTATTTTTCTCTTTTTCTCTAGTAATTTCTGGATCTTCTCTTACCAGGATAGGCTGAGACAGCTGGACTTGTTCAGCCTCGAAAAGAGACAACTGAGAAGGGACCTCACCAATGTCGATATATAAGATTCTAAAGGGAGGACAACGAAGAGGATGGAGCCAGGCTCTTCTTTGTGGTGCCAAGCAATAGGACAAGAGGTAATGGGAAGAAATAGATGGACAGGAAGTTCCACCTGAATGTGAGAAAGAACTTCTGTACTGTGCTGGGGACTGACCCCAGAAAGGCTGTGAACTCTTCCTCACTGAAGATATTCCAGAACCTTCTGGATGCAATCCTGTGCTTTGTATTCTAGGATGACCCTGCTTGAGCAGGGAGATTGAACCAGATGATCCACTGTGGTCTCTTCCAACCTGACCAACACTGTGATTCTGTGATTTCTGAAATAAGTTTGCCATGTGCAACAATAAATACTATTTGTGTGACCTCTAATTATAATCACCTCATGCCTTTCTGTTTCTAGACTATAGTGGTTCCCATTCACAACTATGTCTCAAGTATAAAAATGATTCAGTTTGGCCTAACCTCTTTTTTTTTAAAACAAATTTAATCACTTTCTTTGTCAAAACTTAACTCCGGATGTCACAGGAATCTACCACAGCAGATTTGCTGCAGTTCTATTTATGTTGCTGTCTTCTAGTACCATAAAATTATCTCTTAAATATTTCAGCTCACTTTCAAAATCTTCTGCTTTCTACCTCCTTCCAAAATTCTTTATAAATCTTTCTTGTTTTTACTTTGGGGGTTGGGAGGTATGGTGAGGGGAATATCGTTGATTGGGGTTTTTTTGCTGTTGTTGCTTTTAATTCTTATTCAGTTTATTAAAGTCTCTCTTGGCCAGTTAAATAAAAATAAAATAATCAAATAACCCCGGAAACTTATTCATTGTTGTTGAACACCTAATTCTTCCATGTAGGTTTTTCCTTTTGTTTCTTTCTGGCACCCAGCAGCACAATGCATGCTGGTTCACCCACCGCTTCAAATATATCCAGTGAGAATCTGCAACAATTAAAAGTAAGCTTCAAATTCTACTTCCTTCATGTGCAATGTGATCAGCAACAAAGAATTTTTAAAATGTAGTTAATAACCTTTTTTTAGCCTATACTTGGAAGCTCTTAAAAGTATAAACAAATCTGGTCACTTCTTTAAGACCTTCAAAATATATTAATAAAGGCTGTAGTATCATATTCTCATATAGTAATACCCTGATAAAAGATTTACTTATTGTATTTAGGTATTGCTTCTAAACAATTATTTCTATTTTCTTTGTCTAACTTCTGATTGATTAAAAGAATTAGCAGGTTATATAAGTGTAAGGCTTTTGAGTGGTGTAGAAAACGAGTAGAATTCTCACACTGACAGTAACAGCTAAGCAGAGACAGAAAAAGAACAAGATTAGCAACTGTTTAATTGCTCTGTGGAAATGGGTTCTGAATGGATGCTGATCTAAATTTCCCATTTAGCACCTTAATGAACAAAACGTATTTGAAAACTCAAATTTTTACAAGCCAGGTAATCTGCCTGAAATGCATTTTTAGGTCTCTGCAACATTGCAAAGAACTACCATATGGACTAATGCTGCTAATCCTACTTGAGACCACAAACTTAATGAGACAATTTAAGTAAGTCAGGAGATAAGCTGTGCTTTCCTGTGTGGTGTTGAATTTCATGAATAACAAGGAAGAATTATCATTAACAGCCTTTGTAAAAGTAACAGAAATCCTCCTAAAAAAGGAGAAGCTATTGAAATTGTACAAACTGCATGTCATGAAGTATATTAAAGTATGTCTGGAGAGAGCCAAAAATAGTATTCAAATTGGATAAATGCAGCACACCTTGCTCTTTTGCAGTTTAAATTGCAATTCAGTTCCTAATCAGTGAGATAATTTAAAATAGGAAATAATAATGGAGTCTGTTTCCATATCACTGACTACATGCAGAGCAAATTCTGCTGAAATAATCCAATTATTCTTTCTATTTACTGTGATATCATGCTGCCTCCAAATAATTACCAGAAAAGTTGGACAGATGTAGTTCCACAGGAATTATGCTAGTACCAGCAGCTAGCATTCAAATACCATGTAGGAACCAGGAAGTGAAAAAACTTAATTCCTGGATGGGGCTCCTTTCTGACATAATATTTTTGCTGAGAGTAACTCAGGCTCCGACAGTTCCACTGATGATGGTGATTTGGGATTTTCTACCCTCCAGATACCTGGCAGACCTGTGGTTTGTGCCAGAAGTGACCAGCTACACCACAGCCACCCCAGTTCCTTGACTGGCATTAAGGGCAAACAGTCAAAAAGGGGCTTTGCTGGCCCATCAGCAGGTGAGCCTGAGGTGTAGAGCAGTCACTTTGTTCAGTTCCAGCTGCCACAGCTCAGTCAATCAGGTGTTGTCTGGGAGGGACCTGGACCTTTGCGGGGAGGACGCTGAAGAGTCTGTTTGCTGCAGAGGCACTCACAGCACTGCTCTCCTCTGGACCTTTCCTTTTAGTATGTGACATGTTAATCATGGCTGCTCTCAACAGAGTAAATAAAAAAAGGACATAAGAGCTCCTCAGGGATTGTGAATGTTTTATTTTTAACATAATTTTTACTGGTGGGACTATATTTTATGTAGGAGAGCTATCATATATGTTTTTATTTGGGATCCAGTATGATTTCTTCTAGTCTCTGACGAAGTTTCCATTTGACACAAGAGAAGAAACCTGTGTTTTATCAGTGGCCTTTTCTTCTTTTACTTTTTTCCTTTTGGGATAATAGTAAGAAGCAATAATTTTTAAACACCTTAGGAGACTGTATCTCTTTCATAGGCTTGTGCAAGAAAACTGATTTACCAAACTATCTGCTAAGTCAGAGTTCTATCAATTTTTTAAAAGAAAAAATCATGTTGAAAGGAAAAGCAATACTTTACCCTACACTAAATTAGAATCTTTTGTTTAAAATACAGAAGTGAAATGGAACAATTTCTTGTATGAGAGAAGTCAAATTTTCTTCTCTGAAATATCTCTCCTGCAAATGTATAAGGGAGATATTTGTTGCTAGGGTTATGTTATGTACAAGGTGTGCCTAAATAATTCAAGAAAACAGTTCATGCTGGAACCTTGCAAATCTACTTTTTAATTCCCTGTCCAGTAATCCACCTTCTCCCTGGGGGACTGCTATAAACAATGAAGGCAAATATTGCAACAGTGCTACTTTCATTCAGACCCATGGCCTTTGACTTTTTAACTCTTCAGTCCAAATAACTGATATATTTTCTTCTCTTTTAGTTTTTTATATATCCAAATATTTCTTCCTGAAACTTAGTGAAATAAATTCTTTTAGTACTGCTTATTAAGACACAATTTTCCTATGAAAGGATGTTCAATAAAATTTAACCTTCTTCTTTTTTTTTATACACTGCTATCATTAGATATTTCCCATTGTTAGTCCAAACACACAAATTACAATCTACACTTGTGACTACGGAATATTACAGACTTCAGTCCAAGAGATCTTCAGGTAAAATCTTCCACAATAAACTTGTGTCTATCTTACTCTGATTCCATACTTCTCTCCTATAAAACTATAGGTAGAGTTTTAAAAAGCTGAACCTGCAAAGACTGATAAAATTAACTTCAGTTGCAGATGGAGAGATGTGGCCCTCTGTGTTGTGTGTGTATGCAAGGCAGTCATTTGCTCTTTGGTATACAGATTTTAGGAGTTTGACGTCATATTTACTGTCCCTAAATCTGAACTGGACTCTAAAAAATCATTAAAAAGGTCACCAGGAGTAAATAAAAAGAAAGTGCAACAAAGGCACGCTGCATTTGGCCTTGCTGAATACCAGTGGAAGCATAGTCAGAAAGAAAGGATTCTTCACTTCCAATGAAAGAAGGTGATATATTTTTTAAAAAACCCAACCAACTCTGAAATAGAGGGCAACTTTACACAAGCCAGCACTAATATGGTAGGCCTTGGGACTTAACCTTTGTCAGAAATCAAAGGGAACAGAACCAGAAGCTTTTTCCTATGTTTCACTTTTCACCATATGAACTCATTCAAAACAAAGAATTTTCTTCCAGACCAACTTACCCATTTGGGCTAAGCAAGTCTGGACAAATACAGAAATTTGTAAGATTAAACCAACACAAAATAGTAAGCATGAGAGTCATTGGGAATGCCAGCCTATCAGAAGAAGTTGCCTTAAAAATTATCACATTTTCTAAAAAAAAAAAATTAATTTGGAGAAAAATGCCACAAACCCTACCCAAACCTGACTGGGATCTGTGAATATGCTAGTTATTACCTCAGGCTGTAAGCTGCACAATTACTCAAAGCTAGAATGAATTACCAGGCATTAACACCATTACAACAGCATACATTTATGAGATCTGCACTTCCACTAAATCTGTTTGGATCATCTTCCATTAAGTGAAAGATGAGAACCTAGGAAAATGTCTATGTGATTTTTTTTTTTGTTGTTATTATTCAATGAAAGAAAAATACTGGAAATATTTTACAAGCTCGTGAACCAATTAGAAATTTGAAAGCACACATTTCTAATAGTTTTATACTCCCTTCTTTTTACTTTCCTTAATTAACAGTGAACTTATTAACACTATTGGTTGTTACTGTTAAAAAAGCTCTACTGATACTTGTTTCATATGCTCAGAAATCTGGTCCTTAAACGCAAAAAATTTAAAAAGCTTGTATTATGTTAGAAAACCTTCCAGAATAACACCCATTCACAACTGCTATCCAACTCCATCCCTTTGTGATGGGAGGATTACCTCAAAATAAGTTCTTAGTGTTCTGTTGAGCCCCAGAGGAAGGCATAGCCCATGAACCTGCTGGCAACTTCCCTGGTGAATGTTCCCAGCAGGACCTGTGCCTTCAACCACCCTGGAGCCCGGCACTCCAACACGTCTGTAGCCACCAAGACAACATCAGAAACCTCCATTGTGCCTCCCTGTCAATGAATTTCCATAAAAAACTTCCAACCCAACCAGTTTCTCTTAGTTTTGCAGCCAAAGAGGCTTGCACATAGTCATTCGCCATTGGCTGCAGTGAGGGATGACTACCCAGTCTAGGCAGGTGGCTTACAAACATGAAATGGGAAGACTTGTAGGATCAGACTGACAGTGCAATCAGTATAGGATTTGCCTACCGCTGGACCAGTATTGTAAAAAAGAAAAATAATCTAATAAAAGACAGATGTTATAACCCACCTGTCAATTTATAGAAACTGGATAACAGCCTGACACAAAGTTTTTTCACTCTTCTACCCAAATCATTCCAGGAACATTTTCTTCATTTATATATGCCAGGCACCTGTTTCACTGCTATCCAATAACAAAGTAAGCATAAAGAAAAATCCTGACAAAGGAACTTATTAAATAGGACACTCATAACAACATAACACTGGTACCCAGAAACTGAAAAGTTTATAATTTTATAGATCATTACCAGCTGTCATTGTAACTGACAATTTTTGACTGATGCTCTGAAATAGCATTCTTTAAATAACTTCCAGTGAATTGTATAAAAATTAAAATAAACTATGCCTCTCCCTATTCTATACAATAAAATCTATTCTCAGTTTAATTTTGTGGAACACAAATACACATAAAAGAAACAGAGTGTAAAAATGCAATATATTGCCCTACAAGCATAGTTGGATTGGAAAGTTTTGCTAAAATATTTTTCTTTTTCCACTGAGATTCCTCTGCTATGCATCTCTCCCTGCATATTTACATTAAACTTTTCTGGCTATATGTTGCAAAAGGAAATGTGTCATTAAACGCTTTTCAAAGTGACATTGCTGAGTGTGTTGGAAGTATTTTCTGTGCTCTTCATGAACGACAGGCTGCACATCCCAGGCATCAGCTGCAGTTCATTAGTGCTACAACTGCAGCAAACCAGATGACTGTTCCACAGGGCTCTTCAAAGGCAGCGATAAGCAGCCGGCTTCCACTGACGAAGGAAAAGATGATTCCTTCAGCTTTTTTTTAGGAAAACAAGTTGTCAGCCCACAAAAAAGCAGAGTGAAAAGTAGATTTCTAAGAAACATGGCAGCCTTTACAAGAAACTTCTCTGAACAGGGCGAAGTGGAGAGTGGGGAATTGTTTGCTGAAAACTGTTCTGGAAAAAAAATCTTTATTTTTCCTTGATGCTTTGATTTATAATTGGTGGAGGTTTTTAGGGAAATCTAACATGGGCTCAGGAGCACACGATACCTGGAAAGGGTACACACAGACGCTTTGCTAGGAGGAAGTATGCTTCAAGTTTCCTCACAGGTATTCATATTATGCACTATAATTTGACTTGTGTGAGTGGGTTCATTATTACTAGTAGCTCAATTTCCTCTAATGGTTTGCTGCATGACTAGATTTTAATGAACAGAAATTGAAACAGTAGATTGAAGTCTTGCATGCACTACAATATTTTTCAGGTATAGATTGGGAAAGATGAGAGCAGGAGTCTCTTAGGTCTCGTTTATTTAGAACCATTCTGAAGATTACTTATCCTTACACTAAAGAATAGGATATTTCTTACTAAAAAAACACACAAAAAAAACCCCAAGCAAATGAACAAAAACAATAAAAACCGTAAAACAAACAAACAAGAAAAAACCCAGGAAAAATAAATTTTTAAAAGGTGCATGGGAACATTTAACAAAGTGCTCTATTAGTTCTCTAAAACAAAATTGCCAGGTTTAAACCTGAAGTCACAAATTCTTTGAGAAAGCCTTAGAATTGGCATAGGGCGTTGCAGGGGAGAGAATTCTTCCTCTCTGCCAAATCTCACTGCTAAGAACTACAGAATGAGATGTGAACAGGTACATACAGAAGTTTTAAGCATAAACGTGACTGGTTTCTGCGTGCATTACCACAGCATCCCACATCTCCTGAGATATGTCTGACAAGCCCTCCCACAATCCAGGACACTGGCAGCACCAGTGCTTATTTGTGCAGCCACATGACACCATAAAACAAAATCGACATTTAAAGAACAAAAACATGCCGTTTTTGTTAGCCTGCTCCATTGAAAAAATTTTTGGAATCCAAACACCACTTAATCTTTCTGATGGACCTCAGACCTAAGTGTCTGAGTAGGAATGCCTCAAACCTGTCATTCCTACTCAAAAAATCTCATGTCTTCTTTGCTTCTTCCTTGCAATTTTAGAGAGGTAAGACATCAGGAACATTCATAACAAACTATAAACTGCAAAGCAAAAGAACTTCAGGCAGGAAAGACACCGTCCACACTTACTTTTTTTCCTAAAGTCAGTTTAGATAAGTTTGTGACAAGAGATTGCTCAGTTGTGGGAAGATTTGTAATTAGACATAATTGATACCTAAGAAGTGCCCAAGACATTCTTGAATGGCTATCAGGGAGTGGCACATTTGACAAGACATCAGGTAAAGAAGGATGGATAAAGAATGCAGACCCTATGCAGGAAGCCAGGGATCAAACTGAGTCCAACTTCACAACATTTTTACAATTGAGTGCTTTCATCAAACACACAAAAAAATATTTTTGTCCACACTGAAAGGGTTTCCAGCTCAAAGACTAACAACATACAAGAAAAAAAGAACCCATACATACACAGATGGTCACAACTTTAGGCCTATCATCTGAAATGTGAGAAGCAAAGTTGTATTTGACACCTATTCCTGATAGGGAAAAATTAACTTCTAGCTGGAATGAAAACTGTCAAATCTCAAGCAAAATCCCATTTTGTTCTTGACAAAAAAGACATTATTTCTTCAAGATGTAAAAGTATCTTTTTGACCATCCTTACTCTTTTCACAATTTGTATTATTGCTTCACAGGAATAGGTAAACTCTTCATTTCCACACTAAGCAAAACATGCCATAAATAGATCAAATCTAGATTTGACACAATCCAAGTGAGATAAATACATCCTGTAATATATAAAAGGAATCTTAAAAGAGAAAATAAACCTCCCAACTTTTAAATAGGTATTTAAAATTTATGTCTGACAAAGCACTGCCTACATTCAAATGACAACCAAGTATTGCACTTTATCAACTTTTTCTTTAGTTGTTGTGTGTCTTTTATACATATTCCCATACAATTCACCAGAGAGAATTGAATGACATTCAGCAATGCAGAGCACTCAGCTGAAACAGTTGAGACAATGTTAGACTCTGTTAGCAAGCAGCTAGTTGGCATCTAACCCCCCTATGTTTATTATCAAGATTTTTTAAATCTTCCACTGCTCTGATCCATTGCAAAAAGCAGAAGGTTTAGGCATCTTTTAGGTTATTATGGGAGTTCATACTCTATGAGGGATGTTACTGTATTCACTGTGCATGTGTAGCAAGGTTATTACTGAAGATAGAGGATAAAATTTCAAGCAGAGTAGTTTTACATTTAGTTTAAGTTTATTTGGCTTATGCTTAAACAGCCCTAGTTTTGTACACTCTGAGAGAATAAGGTTACAACTCAAATTAATAAATAAACAGGGACAATTACATGCATACAAACCCTTCCCTTGTGTGCTTGTGGGTACATCTGCAGGGCTGGCTGATTTTTTTAAAGTTTTCTATTTATTTATTTATTTATTTTTAAATGGTAAGTAGATCTGTTCCACAGCAGAGGTTTTATCACTTGTGTCTTTTTTCTCAGGTCACATGCCTGGAAAATGGCACACTGTGGGAGTCCAACGCATTTCTTATAACACAACCTTTGTTACCATTAATTTAAATACTTTAAAAGAAATCTCTCTGCTCCCAGATGTTTCCAATTCCTGTGAGTATTCCACCTTTTATGGAGCACATAGCTTTAATTATTTTTTAACATCCCGTCCCAGTGCAAAACACTGATTAATTACAGCACCAATGACAAAGATAACTACCAAGACAAAACCATGTTCCTTCTTGGGGCAGGTATGCAGCAGTGATGCTTATTATGGTAGGTGGTAGATTCCTCATGTTCAGCAGCCTGGAGGGGGCTGGTACCCTCCCAAATGACAGCTTTTGACCAAAAAAACCCTCATAGGCATCCACTGAGAAAACCATTTCAGTGATTTTCTCAACAGACTTTTCATCCATTCTCTTCCATACTGCATCATATGTAATGTCTTCCCAGTGCTATTCCACTCCCCGTGCTACACATTTCCACATTTCTTTCAGCTGTGGGCAACATCTCACCAGTTCCCTGGCTCTGACTGGGCAAGTCGTGCTGCCCTGGACACGGACAGGATTTCCACAGGAAATTTCCACAGCAGAGGCTCCCTCATGCAGGAGTGACAGGCGGGGTCTGACTTCAAACTCAACTGGTGCACAGAGTGTGCAACTAACTTTACATGTGGGCCCTTCACAAATGATCAGTGACTCAAGCAGTACCCACAGGAGCAGTTTTAGGTAATGTTATTGTAATCCATCGGTTTATGCCAATATAATCCACAGATGACTTAACTTCTTAGCTAAGACCTCCAGGACTCAGCTGTAGGTAGGTGCTGTGACTGTAAATTGCTCTTTTCTCTTTCAGGAGAAATAAGTGGGTGTGAGAGGGTGAAATTTTCATTGATCTGAGCTTCAGGAAAGAGAATTTGAAGGAACTTCACACAGTGTTGTGGTTATAAAACTTAATGCTTAACAGCTTCAGGTAATATACTGTATTTGAGAAGATTAATTCATTTATGATCAAATCCAACCCAAAGTTCTTCCATTCCGCTGTAATTTCCTGCCCTCTGTTTTCAACCTTATAATAAACTACTGCTTGCTCCCCAGGCTCCAAAAAAGCATCAGACAAATCCCTATCAAGGCTATAAAGACAAAAACAATGATTGCAAAGTTCTCAGGGATGCTGTAACTCTTACCTGAAGACAAACTCACACAACACTTGACTCAGATCATCTCATCCACAAACACAGAGTTGGGTAGGCAAACAGAGCATGTTTGTCCACAATAATTTGAATCAGTTACAAACTCATTTTGATTTTAAACATTTCATAAGGCAGTGTCAGGCTCAAAAGTCTAATTACTTACAAACACACAGTCTGAAATAATAGTAATTTGATAATCCCCTGCTGCTGTAATCATTACCCAGTGTTCCTTGTTCATATTATACTCCCACAAAAGAAACATTTCCAAGCATCTCCTTCTAATGTACAAACATAAGGAGAGCAAAAATTACATGTGGGAACCTTAACTAAATGACAGTAGAAGTAATCAAGCTGAAAACCATCTGCCATTACTGGCTGTGCAGCAAAGTTTGTTCTGAAAACTACAGTGTGGGAGGCTTATCTTGTGAGCAGACAAGAAGGTAACCTGGCAAGGAGAGCCAGCAAATCCCAAACCTTCAAATGCACATCAGCCTCCTCCACCAGCAATTGCCCTGCGTGGCCTAAAGTGTGCCATCCAATATGCTTCAGCTTCCTCATACCTGAAGATACTACCTACTGTTTATACTATCACAGTATCCTGCAGCTTTTTTATTCAGCTTTTTCATTCAGCCAGGGCACCTGAGCATTGGGTGATGCAGCCACATGATGCATGAAACCAGCACTTCTCATTTAAGCAGACAATTTTCTGTTCTCTTGAGGCTGCTTTTTATTCTGCTCAGAGGTCCTGCCAGCACTAGGCTCTTTGGAGCTACTGCACTTTCACCTCTGATATTTCCAGAAGTTCAAGTATTTCAAGGTTCTTCTGTGACTTTTTAAAGAGAAAGAGAAAGCAGAGGAAGAGCTTCTCCTCCCCTGAAAAGTAATGAAAGCCAGGCTGGACAACTCAGCTGTGCACATGCCTACAAGAAAAGGGGGTAAAAATTAGTAGTGCCAAACTGTCTTGTAAGAGGACAGCTGCCAAATATAGTGTGCTTCCAAAATTCCTCAGAGATAGTATCAATCTCAGGCTGTGCTAAGCAAGAAGCTGTCTAGATTCAGAGTGTAAAAACTACATCACAGTCTCTGCAGACTGGGCACGTAACCCCCCCTCTCTTTTGCTCTCATTTACTCTTCTGTCTTTCACGGCTGCCTTTCCCTGTTTTTTCCCAATAAGAAACCAGGAGGAAAGCAGCTCACTCACAGCTTGGTTTGTCCTGCACCAGAATCTAGGGCCAGCGGCATAAGGTCTCATTTAAATAATAAAGTGCTTTTTATAGGGAAGTCCTCCTTGTAAAAGCATTTGCCAAAGGGGTTAAGTGACACAAAGCATGTTTTCCCAATGGATAAACTGAGGCATGGGCTAATGACATGTGTGGTAACCTACAGACCATCTTCAATTTCCCCCAGATTTCTTGCATCCCTCTTACTAAAATAGGCTGTTTCCTCAGATCTGCTGACGGAATTCAAAATGTATGGTTAGACCCACTAAACAACCTGGATCTCACAGTTTGAGCACTAGCATTGCACAGTACTCCCTAGCTTTCGGACATGTTGCCTAGGGATGATGATAAATGGTCCTATTGCCAGGCAATATTTAAAAGTTTGAAGAAAATTTTGGAGATAAGCTCTTTGTTTTCAGCTTTGCATTTTCATGGAAATACACTGGCATCTTCACAGGAAATGAATATTGTTCCCTTGGATCACAGTGTAGAGCATCTATATTTATTCACAGACTCCTCTTGTGCCCCATACCAAAGAGCTATTCCACAGCAGCACTTTCCCCACCTCCAGTCAGCTCTTTAACTGCAGATTTAAGGCCATGCATGGCATATGCATTAAGCAGTCTTCCTCCCTCTGTAAGGCCCCCAAATTGAGGCTGGGCCCAAGGGAGAGGGGAACTGCAAAGGCTACGGAGAGCATTCAGCTGAAAGGAAATGCTGAAGTAAAGGTGGAACTGGAAGGCAAGTCTGAAATCTCAGTTTTAGGAACAGTATTACATTGCGTCTGATCATTTATCTTCATTGAGACTGAAAGGGCTGCGCATTCACCTCATAGAGGCTTGTACTGCTCCTTTCTCATGAAAAAAGTGCAAATGTCAGCACTTTCCTTCCTCAGTAGTTGAATTACTACAGAAGTAGTTTTCTAACATTTTCTCTGCTCCCCTGAAGGAAATATGCTGTACTGGTGTGAGATGGGGTGGTCATGGTTAGCCCTGGCTGGGGAAGGGCTGGCCAGAGCTTGTAAAAAGCAGGAACTGGCAGCCAAATCAGCACTTAGTGACTGCCAGGGAGTTCATCTCAATCTGTTTTCACAGTCATCCACAGCCCTTCCTTCCCCCTTCCCCCCACCCCATTTCCCCCTCCCAATCTCTGCATATCTGCTGCTTTTTACCTGTTTGCAGTCAGAAGGCAATCACCAAGTCCTTATTGACTTAAATGGAATCAGCATTTTATCTTTTTTAGGTACTCCTGAGTAGACTGCTGTTTTTTGTCAAAATACATTCGTTATATCACAACTGCTCGCATATTGATGTTATAGGTAAAATCCAAATTAGAAATTTCTATCCTGTCTATTCCATTCTGAGGAAATGTTTCCAAAATATTTATTTCTAGGATGTCAGAGAACAATACAGTGAGAAGCTTACTGTTCAGCTATTTTCATTAAAGAGTTTATCACCTGTTCTTAGCCATATCCCCAAGTTCTAATTAGGAAATTGCTTTGACACATAGCTTTAAAAATTGTCAAAGCAGCATAGTTCGTGTTTTTGCTATTCTCAGTTGTGACCAAACAGTTTCAAAAGCCTTTTCCCTCTCTCTTTTATAATATTGATCCTGAAATCTCCAATCAGCTTAGCAGCAAAGCAAGGCTGCATCATTAAAGCAATTACTTACAAACGCTACCATCTCTGCAGAGGAGAGGGAAAAAGGATTTGAACCTAACATAGAGCACATGCAAGTAAATACATGTTTTGCGCTGTGGTGCCAAGACCGCAGGGGGCTTCTTTTCCCCAGAATGGTTAAATAGATGAACTGAGACCTGGTGTCCTGCTACCTGTGCACCACACATCTGAGGTGATTTCTGGGGCCAGCATGGGATTCACAACAGTCAGCATGATGACACAGGAACTAATAAAACCAGCCCCGCATACTGAAGTCCAAGAGAGGAAAAGATGGTTGTCATTCACTTCCATAAATTCTTCCAGCAGGGAATTTAGATTTCTTACCTGTCACAAGGGAACTTTCATTGAAAACCTTTGTCTTCCTGGTTTTGTGAGAGCACTTGCACCAGTATCTCATGCTGTTTGCCACAGCTTCATTCACCTTCTCCAAAGCCTAATTCAGCAGGAGTGTTTTAAGCTTTCAGGACAAAATGAACTGGGGAATACCTGCTCCATGACCCCTCATTTGGATTTAGGTGACAATCAAGTTACATTAAACCCCATAGCAGACAGGTGGGAATTGGTGGTAGAAGTTAACAAGCTCTGGACATACAAACTTTTACTTGAGGTGCCTCAAGAGGCAACCGGACACTTGAACACCATTGTGGATATTTGCCTATATGATTTATTTACTTTTAAAGCTCAAGTTAGTATCACATCATTATCACTCCCCTTCTCCTCCTCCCACCCCCCCCCAAAAAAAACCCCCTGAGCTATATTTTTGTGCTCAAAGGGAAAAAACTAGTCTGTTTACTTTTTAAACCAAATTTCTTGAAGTGAGATAAGGTCATGGAGTTGCATATCATTAAAAAGGTTTAGTAAAAATTAAACAAAACCTAAAATCCTGGTTTCTCGATATGGAGAAGTCACTTAAAATTATAATCCTGTAACAGCTTTTTACAACATATGCACACAATTCCTACTTTAGGGAGTGCCAGAGAGTTGAAAAGAGGAGCTGTGGGACGAAGCACTAGATGTTTTCATAAGGAGATAGGTTTTTACCCATTCCCCACATTTCACAAGCTGTTAATTGGCATTTTGTGCTATTTGGGCTAACAAGCCTGTTAACCTTGGCACCCACGCAAACCCCCACTATGACCTTTAAACATTCAGTATTCACATCCCCCCTCTGTTAGTACAATTGCTTAGAAAGGTGCTGGCTTTAATTTTTTTCAAGAAAAATTGAAACTGCATCCAAGAAAGATTGTTGCCAAGGCTCATCTCAGTGCAGGCATCATTGGCAAAGCTGAGATCAAGCTGTGGAAACAGTATGATATATCTGGTTTATGCTTTAAATATGACAATTGCTTTTTTGGCCACCACTTCGTATTGTCGTGGTTTTGCTAGAC
>WBMZ01005295.1:0-33603 GCA_013400975.1 Atrichornis clamosus | reverse complement strand
GGGCAGCAGCGCCCCGCCGGTGCGCGGCTCCGCGCACCGCGCCTCGGCCGCGGCCGCGCTTGTTCAGCGGTGCGAACTCCGAAGGGCTCGGCCGCACCGCTGGCCGCCCCTCGCCGCGTCCGTAGCGACAAAGGAAATTGAAAGTTGTGTCCGATTTCCTCCCCGGGTGATCGCGCTCTTCTCGCACCCTCCGCTTCAGGCTTTTTTGGAATTTCTTACATAAAGGCTTGGTCCTCAAAGTGTAAAGAGATACCATGTTCTTCCTTCATGCAGCCCATACCGCCTGCGTTTTGTGCTTGTCTCCCGAAGGAGGTCTGGGATAAGGCATGGATACGTGTTTTCAGTGATTTAGGGGGGTGGTAGTAATTCAGGTAAAATCCGTGGCTGCAAAAATGTATCTCCGTGTCCGTGTGTGTGTTTTTATTCACGTGAATAACCCAATTGCCTGTGCATTTCTGCATAGCCATGCACCCCTTCCATTTAAGTTACACATGACAAATGTAAGTTACTAAAACTGTGCTGTGGCCATGATATTTCTGAGAGAACCTTGCCCTGCAAAGCCACTCTCTGAATACGCACTAAAGCTGGGAAGTCTTACGGCATTCCTGTGCCCACAAAACATTTGAAATTCACAGCTGACTGTTTTGTAAAGCAGCTTTGTCCTCTCTCCCATTCTGAGCACCCTGGGAAAAATAAAATTTGATGGACAAGCTGCTGTGTGGTTTGGTCCCCACCAAACCATGTGGTCAGAACTTTAAATCTCTGTTGCCCCACAGAAGATATTCCAGACATGAAGAGCAGTGAGTGTGAGAAGATCTGGAGTTATCTTTGAGTAACTGGCTACAAGATAAGAATTCCTCCCTGGCCAACAATACCCTTGATTTCCACTCAGCACTGACAGCACCTGAGATTTATAGACTACCAGAGGAAATACACGCTGGGGAAAACATAAGTTATTCTATAAACAGTTCCCTTCTTTCCTAAGAGCAAGAGCTCTTGGATGATGAGTAAAGTGAGTAATGACTCTTCCTGTGAAGGGCTGTGGAAAGCTGCCTGGCAACAGTGAGGGGGAAATCCTGCATTTTGGCCTCCTGAGGTGGCAGTGGTCGTTTCCTGATACTTCAGCATGCAGCCTAAGTAAAGCACAGAGCTCTTCATCTCCAGAGCAGCGGATACCTTCCACCATGCAGAACCACTTTTTTTCCCCTAGCAGAGAAGTGCATGCAGCACTGCTAGACTTACATTGGCCTAGATCCATAAATTAGGTGTTTAGGCAGAATTTAGGTGCATAAATCCTGCCTAATCCCAGCATTGCCAAATGGCTTCCTCAGGCAACTAAGTTCTGCCAGTCCCTTGCCTTGCAGCCTGCTTTCTGTTTTGCATGTACTTAGAATTTGTGTCATCTTGGTAAAACCAAGATCGTGGCACCTAAAATATGTCCAAGCCTGGCTGAATTCTCAGGCAAGGCTTTATTCCCCCAAGTGCCACATAGGCTGCATAAATTGTCCACATTCAGGCCACACCTAAGAAGGACTTAGAGCTTTCATTTCTGAATAACTCATAGCAAACAGGTTGGCAGCAGAGTCATCACCATGAACACTACAGGGAACATGCTCAGCCTCAAGGATGAAGGGCATTTAAAACCATGCCACTCTCTTCCCAGGAAAATGCTTTTGCTCCAAGCTGTAAGCTATTCTGAAGCTGAGACTATTCTATGAGGATACTGAAGGTGCTCCTCCTCCTCCTACCCCTTTGAAGTCACATTATTTTGCAAATATAATTATTGGGCTATAGGGTGGTGGCATGACTTGCTGGTCTCATGAATAGGAAGCTCATCCAGGGAGGTTCTACTTCATTCAGGGACATTCAGTCCAGGGACTCAAATATTTTATGTTAAATAGCCATCACGTAAAATGCCTTTGCAGATGCTAATCCAGTCAGGTGCCATGCACCCTGAACTCCCAGTGAGTTCCATTTTGTGGAACAGAGCTCATGAACTCCAAAGGGTATGAGGGAAGCCACGTCTGCATCATTTGTGCAGGTTGGTGGCGGCAGTTTTTTCTTTCTGAAGGCAGCTGTTGGTTCCACAGTTAAAACTTTTGCTTCCAAGTTCGTCTCAAAGTTTGATCAAGACAAATCACACACGGAGTTTTTTGCAAAGCTCAGTAATGGTACATATTTTCTACAGTCAGATAAGTGCTTGAATGCTCTTAAAAAAGGGACTCAAGAACAACATTAAAAAAAAAAAAGATACATCACTAAGGGGAGTAAAACTCTTCTTTGAAAGCAGTTTATATCACCATAAAAGCTGCATGCATAATTTAAGATACTACATCGTACCTTTCACATCATTCTTTTTTACTGTAGAAGAGAGCTAATGATTCCAAATGTGAAATTGGTCAGTGTGATTTATAAGATTCGGAGAAATCCATCAGAATGCTTCAATTTGACCAATGATTTTTTTTTTCTTCCCCAGAAGAACTGGAGACAGACTGTTGAAGTGGTGACCACCATTGGCACGGCTGTTCTCTGCTTTCTGCCTGTATGGCTTGATGGATCTGCTGCTCCTGTCAGCAGTGGGAAGTGGATAGAGGATGTGGAGCAAGTTGTAAATCTGTGTGTGGGGCAGAGCCCTCCCATCAGTGTATCAGCCCCCCTCCACTGGGAGTTTGGGATAAAGTAAAAACCCAGCTCCACTGCGATTTTTCCCACATTTCTCCATTCTGCCACAAGCTTCTTTCCTTCCTCTTTCACCTCCACAGGACGGTAGCTTTCCTAGCAACTCCCTCAGGGTCAGGGAGTACTAAGGGAGCAGTAAGACTACTGATGTTTTAAGAAAATAATTTTGGCTCAATAATGTATTCATAATCAAAATACTTAAAATTCCTGGGGCAAAGGAACCCTGCCCACAAAACAATGAATCCCTTTAAATGGGATTAATTAAAAACAGCATTGAGAGAACATTCATTGACTAAGACTCAGAATTCCATCCACACCTCTCCCAACAGGTATGAGGTGACACCAAACATGATGAGCCAAGTAAAAAGGAGTAGGCATAAGCACAGCATCTGACAAAGCCTCTGAAGCAGGGAGTGGACTGCAGTCGTAGAGTCACAGAACATCCTGAGTTTGAAAGGACCCACAAGGATTATCAAAGTCCAGCTCCTGGCCCTGCACAGGACATCCCAGNCCTGGCCCTGCACAGGACATCCCAGGGATCACACCATGTGCCTGAGAGAGTTGTCCAAACACTCCTTGAGCTCTGTCAGGCTTGGGGCTGTGACCACTGCCCTGGACAGCCTGTTCCAGAGCCCAACCACCTTCTGAGTGAAAAACCTTTTCCTAATATCCAACTTAAACCTCCCCTGAAACAACTTCATGCCATTCTCTCGGGTCCTGTCACTATCACCACAGAGCAGAGCTCAGTGCCTGCCCCTCCTCTTCCCCTCATGAGAAGTTGTAACTGCAGTGAGGTCTCCCCTCAGTCTCCTCTTCTCCAGGCTGAACAGACCAAGTGCCCTCAGCCTCTCCTCATGAGGCTTCTCCTCAAGGCCCTTCACCATGCTCATGGCCCTCCTTTGGACACTCTCTAACAGCTTTATATCTTTTTTATGTGGTGGCACCCAAAACTGCCCCAGCACTGGAGGTGAGGCCGCCCCAGTGCAGAGCAGAGCAGGACAATCCCCTCCCTGGCCCGGCTGGCGATGCTGGGCCCGATGTCCCCAGGACAGGGATGTCCCCCTGGCCCCAGGGCACTGCTGGCTCATGTCACGGACCAGGACCCCCAGGTCCCTTTCCATGGCACTGCTCTCCAGCATTTCAGTCCCCAGTCTGTTTGTACAGCCAGATCTGCCCTGTCCCAGGTGCAGCCACTTCTCCTTAAAGCTCTTCACAGAATTGTGTTCATCACAATTGATTCTGTGTATTCTGTCAATACGACTCAAATTGGATGAGGTTATTTCATGGAGTCTGTGACTCTACATTTTTTATGTTGTTTAACTAGTGAGACAATATAATGCTGAAGATTGCAAGGAAAGATCATTGCAGGAGGTGCAGTTTTATGTTGTACATTCTTACGAGGCAGCTACTTCTGAAGGGTTGGTTCCTTTTTGCCCCATCCCTAAATAATTTTTCTTGCCTTTGTACCAGTACTGTAGTCCATGGTGAATTACATCAGTTGCTGATCTGATAGTAAATAAATCACATATCCTCTCCAATAATTAGTTTCCTATCAGATCAATAAGCTGATCTAACATGTCCTGAGGTCACTTGATAACTATATCCAATACAGGGGGTGGGAAAAGAGGAACCACTCCTTTAGGCTACATTCCTCAATGACAGGGAGGGAGGGAGAAAATCAACAAATCCGCTAATTGATGTTCTCTGGAGTCAGGATATCTCTGTGCAGATGAAAGAAGCAATTAGCCTAGGTCAGAGGAAATAAAAAAGAGGAAAAAAGCTGTTGATCACAGCCTCTGCAGACAGCTCTGTTGGTAGAATGGAGCCTCTCCTTTGCTCTAAATAAAGAGCCTGATAACAGTTCAGGGCTCCTGTCTGGTAGCTCTGAAGGCTGGAAGTTTTTCTAGGGGTCATTGGTACAAGTGGCACAGGAGTCCTCCTCTGGGGTAGTGTAAAGCATCAGTGTGGCTGAACAAGCGCTGGGTCATTACCCTCAGCACCAGACATCCCTGCAGACTGTTCTCACAGACTGTGAGACACTCAGGCAGTAGAAACAAAGCGATATCTTACAGTTTAATAAGTTTTGCAATCTGTGCTCGACAGAAAAAGCTGTTGTTCTCATTTCAAAACTATTTTTTTTATCTGCAATTAATGATTTCCAGGTCTAGCTGTGTTGTGTAGAATTGTTTTGCCTTCTGGAATATGAATCCTTGTATGAGGCTGATTTCTTTTAAAGATCCAGTCAGACTAATACAAAACAAACTCCAAAGCCAGAGCGTGAGATTTGCCTTTCCCTGGCAAGCAACACCAGAAAAGCAAAAGGGTTTATTACTCTCCGAACTAGCATCATCCTGCCAGAATCCTCTTGGCCATTTGGTGCAATTTTGAGCAGAGAACTCTCATTTTGTTGCACGTCTCTTTTCAGAGACTCATTTACTGTCTGGTCTATGCCGTGTTTATCGTGATGAGGTAACATGATGAGTCTTCCAGCCTAAAATGCTGGATACCACATTTGAGACATTCAGGTTTCTTTTGCTGCTCCTATAATATTCAATATCCCAACATAGATTGAGGATGCTACTTTTCAAGATGAAGGGCCACTGTTCTGGAACCTCCTTTTCTTCTTTTTCACATCATTTCACAGCCTTATTGCTTAGGAAGCCCTCAAGCCTACCATGACAATGGTTGTGTGTGACTTTCACACAATGGTAAAATGACATCTTAAAATCATGTTTATTGACAGGATTAGTTTAAAATAATTGTAAGAATGAAAGAATTTGTGAGGGAAATACAGCGATCTCCATATCCCACAACTGACCGAAGCCAGGGAATTTCATCTTTCAAATAACCCTCTCATTTGAATCATCTATAAGAAAGTCAAATACAGTACAACACAAATAAATTCTCTGTCTCTCAGCTGGCTTCTGTTTCACAGATCCCTTCAGTATCTGGTAGACGTCAGCATCTGCTTTCCTTCACTCAGTTCTCTTCACTGCTGCTGTCCAGTTACACAAAAACCTGCTCTGTTTCAGACTGTAGGAGATGGAGAAGCTTCCTCTGTTCTGGGAGAAGCAGAAGATGACAGGAGTTTCTGTCTTTGTTTGTTCAGTAATTGCTTGAACAAGTGAGAATGAACTTCATGTGGAATATCTGGAAGAGCTTCACCTGTGGTTTGCATTATGTGAGATATACAGGGCCCTGTGGCTGCAAAGGCTTTCATTGATGTGGTCTTTTATGTGGTCTTTTCTCATACCTTTCCTCATGTGCATTCCCCCACCTCCTTTTTTTATTTCAATGGGGCCAGTGTGAATTTGCAGTATAATTGCGTTTAATACCAACTATATAATGAATTTTAAGCTATTCCCATCAAACTTCCAGCAAGTGGCAGTCTTTTTTTTTTCAGAACAAGGTGAAATAATAGTGTGTTTCACCCTTGAGATTTTTTGTAGACACCCTTGTTGCAATCTTGATGACACTTTCCATAAAACCATTATGTTGTGGATACCTTGGCCATGAAGTGCTTTAAGTGATACTATTTTTGCAAGACATTTAGCATCTTAATCCAATTATGGTCCATTTTCTGTAATTACCACAGCTGGTGTAATACGTGTGCCAGTCTTTATGGAGTAGACATAAGATTACCAGCGTTGCAGTGATATTCTTTAATAGTGTTACAGCAGAACAACAACAAGAGCAATCTATTTTTAGCCTGCAATTTTCCCAGCATCGTAGGCAAATCCAAGCCATATCTTAACTTGCTGATCTAAAATTTCCTTGAGTATATTTAGATACGTGCACGTATCTGTTTCAACGCCTGTTTTGTTGTTAACAGCACTCACCTTTTATCAGCTTAGCAGGTTCTTTCTGGCCTGGGCTGTTTATTTGTTGTATTTTTGTGTACTCCAGCTTTTCTGTGCACGTCTCTTTCATTTTATCTTCATGAACTCCCTAGTTCTTCCATAGTTTCAGCTCTCCCCACGGGAGGTAAGACAGAGTTTTGTTCTTTCACATTTGTTTCCTTTACATCTGATTTACATTTTACTCACAGTAAGAATGTTTTTTTCACTGCGTGACATGAGTTTTACCTACCCGTGCTGAATAGTTATATAGCTGAAAAAAATGTTATTGAAACCTGGCTTGCAAAATTGTGTCCAGCTCATACTCATTGTATTTCAGGCACTGGGATTAGATTTTTCTGACAAAATGAAGGTGTCTTTCAAGGCCTTTTTTACAGCAGCAATGGGCTAGGCAATATAGTCAGTATAGTTAATACAGCTTATGGTACACTTCTTATTCTGGTGTAGGGACCTATCTCCACTCAGTTGAATCACACCTTGAGCTGTTCTGGCTACACTGACTCTGTTAACAACCGTGGGATTCCTTCCCAGGCAGAAGGAGAGACCTTTATTGTAACCTGCTGCAGTCAGAGGAGGCAAATCCCACCTGAAACACAGCTGCCATCTGGACAGTTCCCCCAAAGAACCTCCCATACAGAGCATTTCTTGTAAAGACAACTGTAGTCACTCGTGGGAAGCTTTTGCAACATGTTTTTGCTTATGAATTTAACTGTGCATTTTCTCCCAGTCTCCTCCATTGCTTCGTGAAAGTTCTCTCTGGTTGATTGCATTGTTCAGACTTCACCTCTGACTATTCAGATCTGTGTTGCTTCTTCATTTTTGTGAAGGGGTTCTGTAGCATCAGCTGGTTTCCTTTCCAAAACTTGTAATCAGATCCAGCTCTGTTCTGCAGCCAAGTGAATTCTCACAGTCTTTAGAAAGATAACACTGTGTGCTTCTAGCAACCTTTTTCTGAGGGTCTCTGGATCCCTACAATATTCTCATCTCAGATTTGATTTTGAAAATGACATGATCAACGGTACTTTCAAACATTATAAATATTTTGAAAGGTTTCCTTTTGGTTTCAGTTACACAGTGGCCATGTCTCAAATATTTCAGTCTTTCCAAGAACACAATATTTTCTCAGATCTCTATAGCACAAGATTTCTCATTTGCAATCTGGTGCTTCTGGTCCTGCAGTGCTCAGAGTTACCTTAATTCATCTTCCTTTTCATCAGTCCTGCCTCCTTTTTAAAGAAAAATTGTGCTATTGATTGAATATACTCCAACCATATCCTCCATTTCTAGAGAATTTAATATGCTTTGATTTTTTTTAGTTTCTACTCCATAGTGTTCTCCACTTACCACTCCTTCTGGTCTTTTTTTTGTTTTTCTCCATGCCATCTTTTATTTTTACTTTGCTGCATGTAAGGCTATTAAGTTGCATTAAAGAAAATGCCAGATTAGGGATAAAAAAGGCATCTTTCATACAAAAAAAAGGGGCACATGAATATGTGTAAAAATACTAAAGATGCAAGAGAGGAAAGAATTTGTGAAGGAGAAACAAAAAATGTGCCGCTAAACCAATTTCTGCTATAATCTCAGTTGCTCATCTGTACCTGGTTTTGTGCTTGTACAGTTCAGTCATACTCTGTATATTCTCATGTACTATTGTCATTCAAATGGTTTCCAACCTTCTTTTTTATTTTTGTGGAGCTCTCTTCTCCAGGGGAGGCAGGAGCCCTGTGTGGCAGGATTGTATTAGCTGAAAACATGGTTATCTTTCATTAAACACTTAGTGATTCACACATCACACACAGGCTGCAGCTCCCTGGTTAAATATTACTGTTAATATATCTCTTTTTTTTCACCAGCTATTTCCATTTGTCCTAACCTAGCAAAGGTTAACCCAGCTTGATTTGTAGTAGTTCCCTTTTATCCTCGTTCTTCCCATTTCCTGAAATCATATTTTCTGTACTGAGGAATTTTCATCTCACTTTTTTTAAATACAGATTTCTGCATATTTAAAATATCTTGTCTTTCCCAATCTAAATGATTGGATGATTTCCTGATTCTCTTTCCTTTGTGCCTTGTTGCTCTGCTGTTCCCACTAGCTGTTACTTTCTCATTTTGCCTCCCTTTCTCCTCTTCCTTTTCTCTTCCCCTGAAATGGCTGGTCCCCCTCTTGCCTCGAAGGGCTTCCTCCTCCTTGTCTTTGCCTTTCCCCGCATCCCTCTTTAACTCAACCACTCCCCTCCTGCATTGGCACTTCTGCTCCTTCTCACGAGGACCAGAACAGGTAAAAGCTGTGACAGGGTGACCTGTCCCCTGTGCCTGGTGTTCCCCAAAGGCTGCATCTTCTCTCCAGCTCTGGCTCTGTCCTCTCTTGTGATAATTCCTGCAAAACTCTGCTCCTCCAGCTGATCCCCAGAGGACTCCGTTTCGTGCTGTGAATAACGAGGCTTCCCTCCCTCCAGTCTGTTCTGACTATCACTTCTTTTTTTTTCCTCCCTGCCCACTCATTTTCTATGTTTAATGTCCATGTGACACCATTCTTCTCTCTCTTGTACTCAGCCTTCCGTTACAACAGGCTCCTGGCTTCCCATTTTTCTTTCTGGACCTGATGATTTCATTTTCTGCCTTGAAATGTCTGCTCCTCTGCAAGTCTCGATCAGCTGCTTTATTTCTCCAGATAAGCTTTGTTTGTTTTGCTTTCTTCATGACATTGCTCCGTGCTCATGTTAATGCCATCAGCCAAGCTGCTGAGAACATTAAACATGTAACTTTTCAATGTTTCAGGTTTTAGAGGGGACAAGAAGGCATCTGGCAGACTTGCAAGTTGAAGAGGTTGACTTGAAGCTGTGCCATTACTCCTAAAAGATCATGAGAAAAAGAATGGATCCTGTCCTCAAATTAGGGAGAATGTAAGAAAACCTCAGTGGGATCAGGCTGCTGGGAAAAGCTTGAAAGAAAAACAGGAGCACTCTGAAACAGAAAGAAATTAAGTAATCCTGAATCTTTGGAAATGACAGCAAAAGAAGACCAGAATTCCTCAGTAAGAGCAGGGGGAAGGGCATTTAAATGGAGCCTGTAACAAAGACAACTGCAGAGGGGATTGCAAAAGCGCTGAAAAATGAAGCAACCCTGCTCAATAGAAAACAGGAGCGAGCAGCAGAGTGCCGGAGGCCCAGAGGCTGCTGGTGCTTCACGACAGGCTGCAGCAGAGGAGCTCCCTGCCGCATGGCCACCCTGCTGGAGGAGCGGTGCGAACCCTCGTGGGTGTGTGAGCCTGCGCTCACAGGAGCCACCAGAGTGTCAGATAAACGTCCTAACGCGCGCGGTGGGAGTGGGACAATAACATTGTTATCCTCTGCGTGTCCCTTTACCGGCGTAAGGAAAGGAGAAAGTGTGCATAGAAAAGACGTGCTTGATTTCTGCTTGATGATAGAGGTTTTTTTCCAGCACCGTTTATAAAGATTGCCTGTTGCAACAAAAAAAAAGCAAGAAAGGATGTTTTTTTTTTTTTAACGAGAGTTGTTTGGTGCTGTTTATGTGATTGTGAAAGAAAATGTTTTACCAGTCCAGCTATCCCAGGGAACAACTTCTTCAATGTTGTTGATCGCTAGTGAAAAGATCATGTAAACCAGCAGCACTGTTTATATGACCAGCAAAATATACAACATTTCCAGTAATGCTAGGAAGCAAAAAAAAAAAAAAAAACCAAAAAACCCCAACAAAACAGTGAAAGAAATGAGAAAGTCAAATTTCCAGTACAATAACTGTAGTGCGGTAGAAATGCTCACAGCAGAACACCTTCATGAAGGAGAAGGTGACAATAAACTGCAGAAGAGGCCAGGGTTATAGGCAGCATCCAGCACAAGTGACAAGGAGAAAGAAAGGCAACAGTGTGTGACTGCATTGGAGACACATGCCAAAATATAGCTAAAAAAATAGCTAAAAATACTAGAAACCACCCAAAGGGGACTGAGCTGAGGAGATCCTTTCACATTCCCACAGGAGATAATATAATGGGATACCAGCCCATATTGCACAAAAGATAAATCTAAATGGCTGCAAATTCAAATCAGTTCTGGTTGTGCAAGGCTCAGTTGTACTAAAAGGGTACAAATGTATCAGTCATATGTCTGAAAAGACAATATGTTCACCCAGTAAAGCTATGTTAGGTGTTGATTGCCAGTTCCTAGGGAACCCCTAAAACCACAATACTGAGGAACAAATGGAATTGGAAAAAAAAGATAAAATTGGTTTGGGAGCAGTTGTCACTGGGAAAAAAAATGTCCTACCAACCAAGCAACAACAACAAAAGAAAAAACTAAAACAATAACAACAACAACAAAAAAGCCCAGACCAACCCTCAAAACAAACAAACAAAAAACCCCAAACAAACCAGAAAACCCCAAGCCAAGCCTGTTCAGTTGCAGACCTGAAAGAGACCTGATTCACTTATGGACATGTGCTATATTATTATACTGCATAGATAAGTTGCTTATAGCCAGTTCCTAAGGAAACTAGAGAAAGGAGAATGTTCCAAGAAAAATATGAGAAGTTACCAGCTACTTTTACTATTATTGCCAGAAATGAAAGAGATGTTGAAGGAGAAGTTGGTTATGCTGGTGGTAGAGGGGAATCTAGAAATAAATGGATTTCACGGGTCTGCCCAGGGTTAGAAAAAAAGGAACAAAATAAGACTGAGATAATTTGCCACTTCCTTTGGTGTCACATTGTTCTTCATAGCTTTTCACTATCAAGGCACTTTAGTTCTTTCCAGGACAGGAAGTATTGGGTAAGTATTTCTTAAGTAAAAACCCAGTTGCTTCCATAGGCATCACAGAACTTAACACAAGCATGTTTTTGGAATGATACTTGCTTCATTCATCATGTCAGATATTTGTTATGTTATCCAAAGCCAAAACCCTATCAGAAACAAGTGGCACAAGAAAATTCTGGGAAGTGCTTCCCTGCAAAAGCATCAGTGCTAACTCCAGCCCTGGTGTTTACAGTCACATCCCTTAAACATTTCTTCAGGGCTCTGCTCATCTTCAGAAAGGATCAGCCTATCAGCCTTATGGGGGCCAGACTGCCAGCATAACATCTGACTGGTAAAGCTGCCAGAGAGCAAAAAGCTGGACAAAATGTATACCACATGTAGGTCTGACAAGACAACCTTGCCTTGCTTAGGAGGAAACATAAACCAACAAAATCTGAAGTGGAAATGAGAAGTGTGTCAGTCCTTGTAAGCGGAATCATATGAATTGGTTTGTTTTGTTTTGGTTTTTTTAAATTATTTTATTTGTAACAGATTTTTTTATGTGCCAAAATCTGTAGGGAATCTCAAATGAAGGTAATGCATAATTTGCTCACCAAAAAAGATCTATTCACTGTGTGCTTCAGCAACTGAAGGAAACAGGGCATCCTTGTAACATCTAACTGTGTTTAAGAAGCAAGAACAAATGAAGAGGAAAACCAGAAGCCTGTCACGTATTTCAAGCGCTGCAAACACACAAACAAACCCAACCCAGCATTATGTCCCAGTGGAAATGGAAGTCTTACTAATGACACAAACTTTTGAGCAGCTTGCCGAGTATTTTGTATGGCTTGTTTCTTTTGTAAAAAAAAAAACAAAACCCAAAACAAAACCCTCTTTAAGTGTTTAGTGGCCCGGTGGAATCCAAAATTATTGGCCAAGGTTTTGCCCGGGGTACCGGTGCTGTTCCTGCAGCTTGGCGACTTTCTTTCCCAGGCACTTCCCAGGGAGCGCAGCCTCGGGCACACGCGTTTTGTCAAGAGCTCCGGTTGCGCAACAACACCACAGGAAAGAGCTTAAATCACGGAGGGGGGGAAGAAAAAAAACCAACCAAACCCCAGCAAACAAAACCCGAGGCCTTTGGTGACCTCAGAACGAGAGCAGTTTCAGCATCAATGGGCAGACTGGAACCAGTTGGAGATGCAAGGCTGGGAGCTCGCACAGAGCTGGGTGGAGCCGGAGGAACGAGCCCCTGCCAGCTTCGTTTTGCCTTGGCAGTGACCTCCCTCTCACTGACACGGTGTTCCTGAAAGAACAGCACATTTTTACAACTTCGAAAAAGTCAGTGCTTTGTGATTTCCGCAAGGGATGCAGGCATAAGCAAATGTAGGGCAAAATACAGCAGCCAGGTGGATGGCCTTGTCCACACAGACAGGCTCAGACTTAATCACACAGCCATAAAATACGAGCTAAAGACAAAAAAGACAAAAAGCAACCTCTTTTCCCACCCTGCAGAGTCACTTAATGGATTTCAGCAGTGAGTAGGCCACAAAGCTGTTTTTCTGAAATGGAAATGTTGTAGTTATTTCCTTTTCTAAATACACAAAGCAGGCAATAACGCTGAAAGAATCTCATCCATAAAAAAATTGAAATCAATATTGCAATGCATGGTACTCGTGAAGTCCTGATTTGGCTAAAAGCTCTTAATTTCCAGTATGGCATTTGTGCTGCTGGCAGGATGCTGCCCAGCAGTGATTTATCCGCAAGGAAAATTAATATCTGAAGCTGGGCTCCTATGTCCATACCTAGTTACCAAAATAAATTGCCTGATTTTCAAGCCTGCCAGGAACCAGAAGGTCCCAGGAGCACACATCTGATAGAGAACAATTACATAGCAGATCAAATCTAAAGCAGACTAACCACAGTCCCCTAAATTACAAGGGAAACCAAGCCTTTAGTGCCAGTTGAAACATATTTTACTTCTTTTTGCTTTTCAGTTCCAGGTCTCCAGTCTGTGATCCACTGAGAAAGCTGCTAACTCCAGAACTGCTTGGTGACCACATTCAACAAACTGGAGTCCAAATCAGGGATTTTTCACCTGACATTTTAGGGCAGTTTTCTAAAGCTGTGCCAAATCACTTACGTGTCCAAATATCTTCCAGTCCAGGATAATGTAATGAATTTTAATTCATTATCTGTGGATGTCTACCACAGAATAGTTTAAGAGACCTTAAACTCATTTAGATCAGCTTTGTATGGAAAAAAGCATAGCATTTTGATATTCATGCATTACCTGCAATGTTTCCTGCTTAAAGACATTTTCTTGTCTTCAGAAAGTGTCTGATATTTTCAGAGCTCCATGCTATGTTTTATAGGGCTGAGTGACCAGAAGTGAAATCTACCTTGGGCAGATGTTCTGGACCCTAATTGGTATCACTCAGGCAGAAACATATGGCCCCAAAACACCACAATAAATCAGGATATTACAAACAATTTATTCACAAGTAAAGCCTCAGGCTCCTGTGGACTACAAACATTCACGTTTCAAGACGTAAATGAGAAAAAAAAAAGTGGTTAATAAATTCAGGTCTGTGGCAAAATAAGTTTTTCTGTTTTTCAAACAAATCCAGTTGGAAATGACTTAGTGAACTTCTAGAAAACAAAATTCAAATGTTTCATCTTTATCACCCATCACCAGCTACATAAAAAGACCCAAATTCTAAACATGTTGGGATCAGCAAGTGTCCAGTGTCAGTAGAGATATGCATGCTAACAGAATAAAAATAATTTCAATAATATTTACCCCACTGGAAACAAAAGGCAATTTAACCTCAGAATAATAAACCCAGTGCTCTTTGTTTTTTCTGACATAATAGAAAAAATTACTTTTGCCAGTTTCAGCTACATCTGATCCAACATTGCTTTAATGTAGTGTTAGGAGCACATGTGTAGCTTTTTAGAGCAAACTGTGCTAATTAAATACAGTCATGGAAGGTTGTTCATAACAAAATTGCATAGTAAATCTGTTTCAATAGAAGAGAAAAAAAAAACCCTGAAAAACTCTACTATATCCTGTTTTTGTTATCTTTTAAGCTTAGCTCTCCTCTTCCACTACAGTTTGTCCTCATGACATGAGTATGGCTGGTTTTTGGAGGGCCAGAAGTTAAAATGCCTGGTCTCAAATGCACCTACACTAACTTACAGCACACAGGGCAAGTGCAATGCCACTCATATTGCAAGAAAGTGGATTAGACCTGTAGATCTCGTCGTGCTGACTATGCCATGACTCGACTATATTTTCAGTTTAATTTAGGGGTGAGGAGCATGCAAGGTTACTTTAGTGAGGGATTTACTCTTGTAGAAGAATGGCCTAGAATTTTTACATGTAAATCCGTGTCTTTATTACCATGAGCTTATGACTTTTTTTGGGGTGGTTCTCTTTAGATTTGCATGTCTGTATGTAAGGCTCAGGCACAGCCTCATCCATCTGCTTGCCCGTTCCTTGCACACTGTTGACACTGTAAAGCTCCCAGCTCTTCCAAAAGCATGACTCATGTGGAAGAAGTTTCCTTTTGGGAAGCTCTGCTTTGTTAGGTCTGGTATGAGGCAGCCTCTTCTGACCATTCCAGCTCAAATATTAGGTCACCTTTGCTGAAAGACTTCAGCTCCCTAATTCTCTGCCAACTCCTCACAAAGGGAACTAACCTCGTCGGTTTTTTTGGGAGCCTCAGCCACAGCCTTCAGCTTCTCTCTCTAATTCCTAGACTTTTGTTTTGCTTGAGGACTCTGCTGCCATCCCCTTCCATTGGCTTCTTCAGAACACAGTGCTCTGAAAGCTCATCAGTGCCCAGCTCCTCGTCCGTGTCCCCGCAGACTGAGAGGGTCCAGCTGAGCCCCAGCTCCAGACCCTTCTCCTTGCCCTGGGCCTGTCACGTTTGGATAACACCAAAACACCCTTTCTCATCTTGTTCACTAGTCTGTGGTCAAATCCTACACCAAAGGCCTGTGTTTCACCAGTGCTCAGGTGAATATTAGCATTTACACATCACAGATTTTGGTGTGAGACTTGCAGGCTGCCAGCAAAAGTCCTCAAAGCCATTTGGCACATCTTTTTCCCCCTAGAAATCTGTGCTGAACAACACACTTGGGAAAAACACACAGTGAAACAACCCCTTTGAGTCTAAAACCTGATCTTGGGATTGCCACTTGTTTTGTTTTAATGAGTTTTAACTGAGTTTTAAACCTGATGAAAAGGGGACATTCCCAGTTTATTTCACTACTTGTGCAGCCCCAGTGTTTGTTGTCCAAATGTCTGTAAGCAAGGATTGAATATTCTTGAAAATAATAATGTATCTTAAGGTTCTTAATTTTTTGCCCCCAATTCTTATTCATTAGCAGGTTGGATGGAGCTCTGAGCAACCTGGTGAAGGGAAAGATGTCCCTGCCCATGGCAGAGGATTGGAACTGAATCCTTAAGGTCCCTTCCAACCTAAGCCATTCTGTGATTCTGTGATTCTCTTTATTATACACAAATACTTTCTCTGCTCTTGTGCCATCCAATGCTTGTGCAAAAAAACAACCAAAAAGCTTACCTTATGCATAAACGTCAGTGTTTCCAGAAAATCCAAATGCTTAAATTAATTCTCACAAATGAGCTGAAAAACATTCATATTGATTTTAATATTAACCTAAAGAGGCCCAAGTGAAAGCTCCAGTGCTTACTGAGGAATAATTTAAGAGGCCACAATTTATAAAACCACCAGAAATACAGAAACATACAGACAGGAACACCAGCAACCCTGCAGTATAATATTTTAATATAATAAGACAGCAGAGAAAGATAGGTCAGATTTTCCATTTCTTGTGCACATAACTCATAATGATATTTGCTTCTTGGCAATGTTGCTCTGCTGATATAGCCTGTGGCATATCAACAAGTGTACTTAAAGAAATCAGGATCAGTTAAATGATTCACAGGCATAAAGAAGGGCTGCATTTGTAACAAATATTCAGCCATCTCTTCACTGTTCTCACCTCCTGCTTACCAAGTAGCTTCTGTTCCGGAGTTTGCAGCATTCCCTGTGGAAATGGAAGTTCTAGTCAAGTTGCCAACTACACCTTTTTATTTTTAAGTACATATATTTGTACCAGGTGACCAAGGCCTTCCTACACGGTGACTACCCTGTGTATTTGTGTCCCACTTGAAAGCTTAGTGGAGACAGCAAATTCTTCTTTCACTGTGCAGCCTGGCAGGTGGAGTCACTTACAGTGGTGATGTAGTGTTGACCTCACTTTGCTACCTCCCAGAAGAAACATAAGGCTTTCCCACCACTGGGATTTTAGAGGAAGATCACCACCATGACATGCTTATCTCCCTGTAAAAGCAGTGGAGAATGAGCCTGAAGTGTGAATTAATTTCTTACTCATCAGCAGGTGCGTGGAGCCTCCAAACCCTGTCATGCACAATTGCTGCTGAGCACGTTGCGCAGAAGAGCCACAGAAACTCGTGCACCTCTGGTGGGGGAGTCTCGACTCCCTGAGCGTTCCCACAATGTCCTCAGAGCCAGAGCTGAAGAGGAGCTGTCAGAAAAGGAGACTGGAACTTTTTGGTAACAAAACCAGTGAGGGTAGGCACAGTCGTAGCCCGCGTTAGGAAGTGCGGTGATGTCTTGCAGAGAAGATCAGATCCTTGGAGTGTATTAAGCCTGTGACACAGTAACGCTTTATTTCAACAGCAGAAAGCACCCTCAAGTTATAATCTGATTAGAGACATTAAGATTCATTTGCATGTTATGGGGCATATTTTAGGGACGAGCTCCTTTGATCTTTAAAAAGCAGCCGATAAATGCTTGTCCTTTGCCGTATCTAAATCAGGTAACTGGAAGTTAATATGAACTGAGTTTCAGTGCGCTAGGATTTACATAGGGATGATTAACATTTCAAACGGAACAGAGCAAACATTAAATGCAGGCATGTTACGTGTTTATGGCTGGCAGGAGGGTTGGTTTATTGCTGTCCTAGGAGATGAGTCCTAGGTGACTTTATCTTCTTTCAGACAGAGGAGACAATATTCGCTTTTATTCAAGTACCCCAAAAATGAGTTCTAAAAAGCATTGCATGCTGCATATAAATACCTGAGAGAGAGGGAGAGTGAGAGAGATTTTGCTCTGTAATGGAGACTATTTTACTGAAATATGATCATGGTTTTTTATTCAACTCTTTCCCTAGGTTAATATAATCAGGTAATTCTTCTAATCTGTATTCAGGACTTTTGAGCCAGTAATAATTTAGAAATGAGAAAAAATATTCAGGTCTCACTTCACCTTTGCAGAGTCTGGAAATTGACTGCAGACTGTGGGTCCTAAAGCTTCATGTTTTATCGGGGAACAAGCTACAGTCATTCCTCGGGTTTAGTGCACATGTTTATGTGAGTGAGATTATTAAAGATCATATATAACAGGGCAGCCTGCTCGTGACTCCCTGTGAATCCCCAGTGAAAATAAGAGGGATGTGGGGCATACAGCTCTCTCCTCTACAGCTGTATTTAGAAGGGGGGAAATTCCCCTTTTTCTATTTATCTTGCTGAACAATTTTCACAGGAAGCTCTGCTTCTGTCTTGGCCAGTGCACTGGTATTTCTTTTTTTTCTGTTTCTATACACCTCTCTTTTCCTTCTGTACACCATCAGCAGTCTGAGGTTCTCACTCTAGGCATCCTAAGTTATTTTCATATTAGTCATTTATTTTAGGACTGTGCTGTCTGCCTGCTTCTGAGGGCATGAGCTGTCACTGCATCTCCAGTAGGCCTCACAGGCTTTTCATATATCAGCCAGTTGCTGCAATAACACGGAAGCTGTGCTGTGCTGGAGATACAAGTGCTTTGGGGTAAATATGGGCTCTTTCTTATATGGAAAACCCATCCCTGGCTGTTATTCACTGCATTTTGTACTTGTGTTCAGAGAGCTGGGTGAGACGGTGCAGAATAATGCCAGCATCTTTTCTCATGCATGTTTACCTTCTTCAGAGAAGATTTAATAGATTCTTTGTGTGTTGGGAAAGGCTCTGTGTGTAAGCACATAAGGGAGATGGGTAGACAAACTACAAAAATAGAAAGATTATAGTAGAAAATATAAGTGAAATCTGCTCACAGAATTTTCTTCAGTGCTGTATTATCCGTTCAGCATCTAAAGTCTAATGTCACAATTGCTTTGTGAGATAATCATGGCTGAGACTTTGGCGTTGTGCTGCCTTCTCTATTTTTATACATGGGCAACAAGTCCTTTGAGCCTCTCCAGCTTTTTTTGTATTCCTACTGCTATTAATAATGATGGACAAATTATATGGGCCATAACAACTGAAAGGCCAACTGTCTACATCATGAAGGGGTGAAAACCAGGTCACCGCTGAGCTTTTTTTTTTTTTGGGAATCCACAGATATAAACTGCATTGCGTGGCTTTGAAAACGCTTAGTCATTTATCTCAATTTGTATCTGTAAACACAATAATAATTAATAATAGTACTGTAGAAGTATTGCAAATATTAAGTGCTTTGGGAGCTTCAAAGGAACAGCATTAAGTAAAGGCACAATATTATTATTAACAATGACAAATATTGACTGTAGCACTAAGTATGCATTCATACATTCATTCATTCATTCCATTTGCAGCCAGAAAACACACGGGGACAAAGACTGAGGTCTCCATCCAGGTTTTAACCTAAGTTTTACTCAGATTAGCCCTAGATAAAAAAACAGGGTAAGCTAAATTTTCTGATAATGCTAACAGAATGAGTCAAGAGATGTTTCTTGGCTGTGCTGGCCTGATCATTACAAAGGTGGCCAGAAGAGGAAAATATATAATATTCATTCTTTAATGAAAAGTAAGGAGAGTCTGAAACAACTTTTTGTTTTGTTTCTTTTTCTGCTGTACTTTTTACATCAGAAATTTACATTCTTTTTACACTGCCAGACCAAGGAAAAAGCTTGCAAGATCTTAATAAAAGGTCTAGAACTGAGGGCAAGGGTTTTCTGTCGATATTGTATTGAAATATTTTTGCCAGATGAGGTGGTGGATACCCCATCCCTGGAAACATTCAAGGTCAGGTGGGATGGGAGCAACCTGCTCTAGTTGAAGTCCCTACCTACTCTTTGCAGGGGGCTGGACTAGGAGACCTTTAAAGGTCCCTTCCAACCCAAACTATTCCATGATACCCTTTACTGTTCCAGACTTTATGCTGTGTGAGTTGTCCAAAGGAGCTAAAAAGGCCCCTGGCTCTGGCAGGGTGGCGATTCTCGTTGTAGATAACGGGTTTGGTCAGTCACAGCGTTCCTGTCGCTGCGTCATGCACTGTTCTCCCTCTTAGCTCCCCAAGGACGGGGTCTGAGGCTCGGCCCTGGAGCACATCCTGCTCTCCCCAGCTGGTGCACTTTCCCTCTGGGAGCACTGCCAGCTGGTGGAGGCTAGAACAGCCCTCGGGCTTCGCGTCGGCCGCTTTCCCTGCGCTGAACCGGCTGAGAAATCTGCCAGTGTGTGGTTCCATGTGGAGAACAGTGTGTGTGACAAGTGTGGGGGTGATCCTGGGTGACTTGTAATAGTTTGGAAAAGGCTGTCACTCACATGGCGTGTTTGCATGATGAGCAGGATAAATATTTCACTGCGAGAGGTCTGTCTAGTTAGCACAATTACGCATCTAGGCAGTAACAAATTGTCTTTTTGTCTGAGTAAGAAGAGGGTCTTTGAGATGCTGAGGCAGGGCAAATAGGAAAAGGCACACCAGGGGGGAGCTGCAGCAGGCAGGTGCAGTCAGGCTGGTCCCTGGGACGAGTGCTTGGGTGTTTAGAGCATTAATCCAGCTACTAAATAAAAATTACTCACAATAATATTGGTCAGCACGTGCACGGCTGTGTCATGTTATGCGTCCTCCAAAGCTGGCTTGAGTTTTGGGAGCCAAGCAGGGTGATCCAATTGCACCTGTACAGGCAGTCAGGTGGAGCACGACCATGAGCTGGGGCCTGTGCCTTCCACGGCAGGACAATAAAAAATAACTCCATCACTGCTCCTTCAGGTGAGAAGGTCCCTTCCTGAGAAAGGGGTGGATTTTCAAGTGGGAAGGGAAGGGACAATACAGGACTTTCAGGATAAGACTGGAAGAATGACAGGATTATACCTGGGGAAAAGTGCATGGGTGTCCATAGCCTAAGAAGAGGCAGAAGCAGAGCAGAGTAGAGCTGCCTGTTACCATGACAATAGGCAACAGAATATCTGTGTGAGGAACTAAAAGATTAGTAGTCATCCAGGAAAGATTCCCATCATAACCCCACCTTTTCTACAGCTTATTGAATGGAAATGTAACCTTTTGTTTGAAAGATTGTCAACTCATTGGAGTCTTTCCTTCCCATCCCACCAGCAACTAGTACATCCTGTAGCAACTGCAAATTTTGTGTGTTACAACATTTTTCACATCCATCTGAAGGCATATTAGAATTTGATGATAGCTGTAAGAGTGATGTGAATGTGAGGAACAACTTTTCTGGGAAAAAGAGTCTCCGTGTAGTTCAAAATTTTGCATTGTCACTCTAGTGAATCCCAAATAAATTTGTATTTTTACCCTTGATCCTGCTATGTGCTCCATTAATTCATTATTGCCTCTCACATATGCCTAAGTACGAAATGGTTGTAAAGTACTGTCACGCTGAAGAGGTGATATTTTACCTCCACTTTGCATTGTTATAGTAATGGTTCCTGGTTCAGGGCCCTGGTTAATAAAATTTAACAGCTTTTTCCACGGGAGCTGTTTTTGTGATCTTTCTGTTCCCTCTGCTCTCATGGGGTGAAGAGGATGATATATCCAAGACTGGCATGTTCTGGGGCCTCAGATTGTCTGCCATATGCTTCATGAGCAAGTGAGCTTAGAGGTAAGCAAATGGTACAATAACCTGGGTGATTGGTTAAGCTTGATAAAGGGACCAGCTAATCAAAAAAAAAAAATGGAAGGAGAATTTGTCTACCCAAATTACTCTCAAAGTATAACGTTTTAGTGGGTATTAATGTTCTGTACTGTAAATTAATTGCTTATCCTCCCGTAGCAAGTAATTTTAATTCATGTTTGTCCAGCACACAGGTCTATATGAATGTTATGAACCAAAGAGAAGGGATGAAAATGCTCTGATCTGGGTGTGCAGACACACACAGATGAGCAGGCTCATTGGAGTGGCTTTATACAAATACCTAGGACAGCTTGTTTGGAATATTCATGCCAAGCTATTAGTCATCTGCCCAAATATTCATTTGGATTTTGTTAGGCTCTTAGAGGAGATATAATCAAATATTTGTGAAGCCTGCTTGCAGCCGTGCTGCTGGAGTTGTGCTTCGGATTCTCTAACATGAGGGCAGAGCTTTGTGGGCTGCTGCTGTGCACTGTCTAACAGGCTCTGCCAAGCCTTCTAATTTGAAAGACAGCTATTATTTCCCCAAAGCCTGACACAGGGAGTGTTCACGTCCTGATTTTCATTACTTTCATTTTCGGTGGCTGAAAACCTCGCACTGTGTGCTGCAGAAGTTTTGTTCTAATCAGACTTTATCTTTTTTTTTTTTCCCTTTTTTTTATTTTAACTTCACTCAGCATTTGAAGCAAAAGAGAGGCATAAGGACTGTGCTTTCAGTCAGGCTCCTTTTCCATCCATAGCATATCCAAGTCTTGTTACTTTCTCTTCATCCATGACCTTATTCATAAGACACATTTGTTGATGGCTCTTAGGAAGTTTCCTAGTTTTAGGGAGACACTGTGTGGCCTCACTCACACTCTGTTCTTTTAAAATCATAATAGGTATAGACAGCCTATTTCTTGAAGTTTAGACAAGGTTTTATTGTGATAAATGTTGTAAGTAGACAATTTCGCAATCCCATGCTTGAACTGGATACAACAAAAGAATTACAACGTTACACATTAGTATCTATATTCTGTATAAAAATCTATAAAACTCCATAAGAAAGAAGTAATCATTCTGTTTCTCAAACATAAGAATCTTTAAGTACCAGTAGGAGGACTGTAAACTACCTCTAAGGGCAATTTCCTCGGTGTAAAAATTGGCAAATGCAAAATTTGCCTGGAGATGCTAATAATTGATGAGTTATGATCCATGTAACGTTCTGCAGCTGATTTTTGTACACCAAAGTGAGGGAGAGGTCCTTGTGCAGTAATGGTGGTTGTGCACAAAGCTGAAGTGGGCATTTTCAAGCACTGCTGTGTGTCCTGGAGGTTCAAAATGTGTCAGCGTGAAAACCAACATTGCAACAAATTCAGAATCCTGATGCAGTCAAACACAAAATGGAGCAATTAATTTTTGATTTAACAACTTAATGTGCTTTCAAAGACTGGAAAAAGTTCAAGGTCATAGGTGGGCTAGGAGTGTAAAACTTACCAGGGAGCACAACTACCCCACAGTGCAGACAATGTCATTAAAACGTAGGTGCTTAACTTGAATTCCCCTTGAAATTCCTTTTCTGGTGTCTAGAAAGAAACCACAGATCTCAGAGGGTTTTGAGTTCTGTTTCTAGTGACATTCAGCAATGTCATCCTTGCTGGGGATCTGCAACACTCAGTTTATCTTATTGCAACAGGGCAGTAATGAAACCTGCTTGCAAAATGAATATTTAATTTTGAGATGGCCAAATCACTTTTATCCGAAGCATTCAAATATGTAAAACACTCCTGCTTTGTGAGCTGCACAAACGTGCCCCATTGCTTGGGGAATGGCTGGTGCCTGTTGTATCGCAACCCTGATTTAATGAGCTGTCCTTACTGTTCAAAATAGAAAATATAAAAAGTAATCAGCTGGGATCCTGATTACCTTTGCCCATGCTATAAAAAGACCTTAGTGATGAAACAAAAAGCTCTGAACAATGCTGTCTGCATCATCATCACAAGACAAGATTAAAATAGATGTTCTGTTATATTTGGGAAAGTCTGGTGGCCTGATTTTCCAAAGCTTTGTGTGTCTGAAAGCAACCTTGGCATTCAAGGTGCAAATGACAGAGAGAGAAAAAACTATTTTCTTGCAAAGAGTAGTCAAATTGGAAAAAGTTAGAAATTGACTTTTACAAAATGAGCCCATGGTCAATAACAACCTTAGCAGAAGGGAGACTAAATTTGCAGGCATATATGGAATGAGTGATTTAATCTATTGCTGAACCACAGCCAGTGCTAGGGTGGAATGCAGCAGATGTTTTTCATGGAAACTTTAAACATCATTTTCCAATAGAAAGTGAAGCATAATATTGTCTCTAATAAAAATAGTAGGAAAAACTTCAGTGGGTCCAGTAACTACTGTCTTGCTCCTAGCAAAATCCTTTATATCCCTCTTTCTTGTTTCAATTTTAATCCTTTTTCTGCCAAAGAACTGAGATATTTAGGACTAAAGTAAAATTATCAGAGTAAGTAAAAGGAATTAATTCTGCACAGAAGCAGCAGAATTAGCAAGTCTGAGGTGAGTAAGCTTGTGTACTAAGCAAAACCTACGTACTTAGACCTTGTTACTCATCTCAGCTCCTACATAGATGGGAGAAAAAACACTTGAAAAAGCTACTCCACAACTGCAGCACCAGGTATTAGAGGCATTTTGGGTAATTATTAAATGGAAATGGTGTCCTCTGATGCAGCTGTTCTCTCCACTTCTGCAGAGGATCCCTTTGGGATATGCACAAGGTGGGCTCTGCCCCTAGGGCTGTGCAACGCCAACTCAAATCCTCTGAAATATTCAGCTTTTAAACTAGAAATGTCTGTGCTAAGATGCACAATAAGAGAATACAAAGGATCTTGACCCATAAAGGACTCGTTTTACCTGAAGTTTCCTAGAATTAGACAAGGGGAGAAATTTTTAGTACCATGCAAAACTATGGGGAAAGCTTTCCACACATACGTGTGGGCATGGGGGATCCACATCATGAACAGCTTTCAGGAGTGAGACAGAAGTTTTAAATTAATATTGATATTGTATGATTGCAGGAAACAGAAGAATGACAAACAACAGTCCAGTAATCCTGTTGGTAATCTTATCAATTTATTTGGATAAGTATCTCTACAGGTTTTAAAAGTCAAATACATTCATGAGTTGATACGGATTATCCCACAGTTCCTGCCATGGAGATACAAGGGGAGTGTGCTTGATTAGTTTTAAAGAGAGAGAGGCACCATGAGCCAGTCCGGAGCCCCCACAGTGCTGCTCACTGTAGAGCTATTCCAGCTCATTTAAAGTGGCTCAGTGATGAGGTTTTCATGACTTCCTCTGGGAGATTATTCTACAGAATTGCAAATCTCAGAAATGGGAAGTGTAAATATTCCCTCAGTTAATTTAATTAAGCTCCTCTCCATTCTTGCCCTCTCACCACCTTGTAATTTCTCTCTCTTCTGACTTAGCATATTCCTCTAAAACTCTGTGCTTGAATGGCCGCTAATCTGGTTGGGGAGAGGGAGTAATCCTCCTTTCCCGGGTTTCCCCGTGTTGGATACACTGCTCGGCTGGTGCTTGGAAGGAAGGGAGAGGCAGGCAGGGCAGGGGGAGGCCAGAGGAACACGCACGGAGGGGCTGGCTCAGCCTGCACCACCCGCAGAGGGATGTGGTGGAGTTTTGCGTGGCTCCCTTCGCCATGCTGAGTCCTCTGGTAGTTTGCCTGACTTTATCCCTGCAGACCCCTGTGAGGAAGCAAAATAACCCCATTTTCAGGGGCTGGAAGTAGCACAAGCTGCTCAGCAAGCCGTAATGTGTCCCCAGCACCCCGTGCAGTTCCGAGCTGCGATGCTCGAGACGCCTCTCTCAGATCAGGTGGGGTGCCCGCAGCAGCATCTGCTGGCGTGCTCTGCACAGGATAATTGGCTCTGTAAAGAAGCTAGCGTGGCTCTGTTTCCACTGCACTGAGGAGTGTAAGCCTGGTGTTTGTGACAGATGTTAAATGAGCTCAGCTCTCGTTAGGCAGCTAAGAAAGGAAAGAGTAAGGGGGTCTGGTGGAGCACTGGTGAGAAAGCTGCTGGCTGGCGTGCAAATCACGAACGGTGATGGTGATGCAGGACCTTTCCTGTCAAAAGCCTGGGATAATGTCACCTTGGCTCTGTAAACGTAGAATGGAAACCAGTGGATATTAAAGTGAAAATTCTCATAGCAATAATATCTTGCTTCTGTTGCTTGGCTACTTATTAGGCTGGTAGTTTTCCACTTTTTTGTATTTGATAGGCTACAGTCTCTTGCCTTTGTAATAATTGAAGGCAGATCACCTCCTTGATCCAGCAGAGTTATTGAAATTTTACTCCAGTTTCACTGAAAGTCAGTCATCATAGGTAAGGGGGAATTAGCATTTACATGTTCTGTCCACACATGAGTAGGGAGGGATGTGCTCAGCTACCCCTGTCTCACTAATGTTGAGAAAACTGTATGAAACTGATAAAACAGGAATACATGGAGGGATTCAACCCCCCCTCCCCGTCTTTAGTCAGAGCAATCAAGATTAACAGATATCCAATATCTTGTGTCCTAAATACCTTTCCTCATTTTTTTTTGTACTTTTGGGGGTTTTTTTAATAAATGCTCTTTTGTGCCTCCTGACTTCCTGCTTATGGCTAAAATCCAATTCAGAGTATCAGTAGATCTGATGGTTTGAAACAGGAATCATTTGCTTTTTTAGAAAAACCCAATCACAGTCCAATGATGGAGGTTGCTATAGTTAAGTCAGTCGAGTTGCATCAGTGTTAAGCAATTACAAATGAAAGAACCAAACTCTAAATAATCTGTAGGAATCGACCTTTAATGCACATTAATGCTGTTAATACTTCAGCTCCACTCTTTGTACTTCTTCTGAGATCCCCACTCATACCTGTCGTCTTCAGTTCTTTTTTCTACTGATGTTCAAAACTTAATGTCTGCCCAATAACCTTCTCTATCCACAAATGGGTTTTTTTTCCTTTTTGCTCTCTATTTATTCACTTTCTTTTAAATTTACCAGGTGTCAGAAGCTTGTCAAACATTCTCCTTTCAGTCCTTACTCCCTTCTGACCTCCTCCCCTGTCTTTAAAATCCCACTGTTCTTCTCTGCCTGTGTCCTGCTGGCACTGGTGCCTGTACTCGGTAACTTAGGGGAGGCAGTGCTGCTCCTTCAAGTTCAGTAAATGTATCAGCTCAGCATGGAAGATCAGAGGAATAGCTTGGAAGCAACAGAGAGATGCTTTTAAAATTCCCCACTAAGAAATGGAAGAGTGAACAGCTAATGGTGAAGTAAGAACAGGTAAAAACAGGCTGCAAATCTCTCCTGGTTTGGCTTTATTATGTTAGGAGTACATTCCTGTGGCACATAATGTGCAATATTTCCTAATAAACTCCATCTCATGTTCAGCATTTTACCCTTCAGGCCTGCAAGGCATGTTTTTTGAAATTGGGCTTGTGACCTTTCTGATTCATGAAATATAAAACCAGAAAGTTCTTACGGTGTGTGTGTTTTTTTTTTTTTAAATCTGGTAGTGTTGAATTTTCTAAGTGTATTAGTAGTATAAAGACTTTTCTGTGGGTGTTACAAACTGTATTTACTCTGACATTTACTGATGGGGTGTTCTATTCTCATGACAGTCTTTGCTCCAAAATGCTAAGGACCCACAGAAATTAAAAAATTACGGCTGCCAGCCCTCTATTTATGTTCACATTTTGGTTGTGCTGTGATGCTCACCATTTCATTCAGTGTGTTGATTTTTTTTTTTTTCCCATGTTTAGGTTATCTTTGAAAAGAAGCTCCTGATGGGCTTCAATCAGCTTCTCTGCACTATGCTTGTAAGGTATAAATCCAAAACTAAAAAATTACAGAAGTTCCCCAGAGGGCACAGGTTCATACTAACATGATCAAATCTAACCTGTCAAAAAAAAAAAAAAAAAAGGGATACAGTCTCAGCAAGCCATTGTCTACCCCATATTCTAAAACTTTATTAGAAAATCTCTATCCAAAATGCTGATAAGATTGAACAGAAATTTGAAAGAGGTAATTGCCATAAGCCTTCTAAGATGTTTGCCAACAAGTTCTCTTTAATGAAAGAAAGGTCTTAAAGCTCTTTGTCTTAATTTGAATATTTGATGGCAGTGCCATGACAAAAAGCTCAAGTATTGTTAAATGGTGGCTAGAAAACCATGTAATTAGTTCCACATCTCTTATCAGCATGGGTGTGAATGGATCATTTGTTTGTCAACAAAATATTTCACTCATTTATAGATATATATCTAAAAATAAATAGACGGAACTGTTATTTACAAGGGGACACAGTGCTACAAAACTGCAGTCTGATTTTTGTTGCAAAGTTGTTTTTAAGTTGCCAGATTACTCTAATACTTAGGTTTTTCCTGTATTTAGTCAGCAGCAACCAGTCCTGATGTTGTCCCTGTTCTTTCAGAGGTCTAACATATCCTAAAATTTTAACAATGTGAGAATTCCTGTTAGCTTTGATAGGACTGGCCATTGGGCATAAGCATGTGTAAAAGTCTTTTAGTGAGAGCTGATGCAAGTCCTTTGCTGTCTAAATCTTGGCAGGAGAATGACCCCAGGCTGGATGGGAATACTAAGGGAAAAAAAAAAAGGAAGTACATAGATGCTGTTACTATTCTCCTGAGTCATGCAGATTTAAAAATATTTTAAAAGCTGTACACTTCAAAATTAAAAAATGCATGAAAACCTTAAAATTGTTTTAATAGAGCATGTGTAAATATACACCTCTAACTTTTCTTTTTAACCTTTATTGAAAAACATTATTCCTTGAGTGAAAGACGTTTTTGTGGTCAACCTTAGAGGAGAATATGTTTATTAACTAATAGAAGCACTGTAGTGCTCGATGGCAGCAGGAGCAGCCTCATCTTTCAGTTTGAGCAGCTGCTATCTCCAGGAGCAGACCTGGCAACCCTTTTTCAGAGTGTGCACACAGAATAGGCCCAGACAGGAAGATGTGATTCAGCAGCGTCCCTGGAAAGGCTTTTATGACCCAGAGAGCAGCCACACCTCTGTGGCTACCCATGAGTCAGCAGAGCAGAAATTAAATTTTCAATGAGTCTGGTGAGTTCAGCAAGCAAATAGAACCCGTCATTTTCTGGTAATTCAGCTCCCCGTCGTGTCACTGACCTTGGGCAAGTTATTCAGCTTCCCAATGTTTCATCTTCTGTGTTAAATGGATTTAACAAGACCTAATCATCACACAGCGTTCTCTAGACCTCGGTGGAACTGCAGCCATACAAATGAAGGGAGAATTTAGCACGCAGCCCTGCCACTGTTTTCCGGGGTTCTCAGATGACTTTTGACCAAAATGAAACATAAATTATGCAGGGACCTGCCAACATTTAATTAAGTGAAGTCTCTTGCTATTTTGAGAACAGTTTCTCAACAAGCAGAATTAGCAGAAATATTCTGCTGGTAGAAGTCAATAGCTTCTCCAGGCAGTGCTGGTCTCTTCCCATCCCTGTAAGGCTGTCAACTCTTTCCATGTTTCATGAATCATTTATCTCCAGATTTCTCATATTTTGGGTACAATTTTTCCTTTGCTTAGCACTGAGGAAGACGTGCAGCTAGTGGGGTAAGATGACGGCTGATTTTTTTTGTACATCCATGAGCTGAATTGCTGAGTAGTTTTAAGGCACTTTGCAACTGTACAAACACACCGTGAGCAGTAGGGATGCACTCATGTCCCCAAGGACCTAATCTGGCTTGCAAAACTTCCGCTGGTGGGACAGATGTGCAAAAAGCAAAGATTCATCTTCACTCTCTGTTTGCAGAATGTGGATTTAGCTAGAAAATAATATATTAACATTTATACATTCATTTGTATTCATGTTCTCAAAACATTTTATTTACATTGAGTGGTAAGAATCAGAGCAGTTTATATTTCATATTTGGAAACTGAGCCAAAAAGTGACAAAGTGTTTCCTTCAAAATCATCCAGCAAGGCTGTCTTGGAGAGAAATGTGCCTGTTTCACTAGGCCGTGTTTGTATATATCTTCTTATTTACGAACAGTTGTGACTATTAGGATCTATTATTTATATTTCCACCAAGCTTATTTTTCCCCCTTGCAGTAGAGACTCTACAAAGGAGAATTGTTGTCATTTTTCTGCAGGTGCTGGGATTCACTGGGGTGTTATGGATGGCAATGAAGCAGCACTGCAGATACTGTGTAGCAGGGATCTTTGTAAAGCCATTTAAAATGTGTTGCTTAAAACCAACGTAGCACTTTAAAAAAGAATTTAAAACGCGCGGGTTGTGGATTTTCGGTGCTAGAGCAACTCAGGAAAGGTTTGTTGTGCCTGCATCACTGACCCCACACCATCAAGCATTTTGAAGCAGTGTCAGGGCTTGTCCCCACTGCCAGCAGTCCCGTTTTCCTGCACGTCCTGTACTAACAACACAAGCACTGGGAGCTGCTCACGGCCAACAGGGAGAATTTGTCACCTGTCCACAACGGTGGCCTGAGGTTTACACTGGTTACAAGCACATTTCCAAAACAAAAAAAAGCCCAGAGGATTGGCTTGAAGCCCAGGATTTCAAATAATCAGTTTGGCACCTCACTAAAGCAAACAATAATAAAATGACAGAAATGATCAGTGGTGAGCTGCAGAGCTGCCTGGAACAGGAGAGGGGTGTGTAAGGCACCGGCGCTGCACGCCCTGTGATCAGTGGTAGAGCTGTGCTTTAGGGGGTTGTGGCTCTGGGGAGATGGGAAAACAGGTTGTGTGAAGAATAAGTGCGTAAACTAACTAGCACTGACTGAAGACACAGACATCTGTTTTTGATTTGCATGAAGTTGCTAATTTTTAAAGGACGAATTAGCATATCTCTAATTTTAACTGGGGAGTTGTAATTGGTGTTTTCAGAGAATGTGGCAGTCGCTGCAGGCACTGCAGAGCAATAACCAGGTCCCAGTTCTGCACTGGTCACCTGGAGAAACAAGCCCCTTTGGCCAGCAGAAGTAGGGGAGGCACAGGAACCATCACACACATTTTGTTCAGTAGGAAAAAACTGAAACCCAGCCCCCCTTTTCCTCCCTCTCTCAGAAAACCACTTGAGTTGCTTTCAGAGAGAACAGCATTCTGTGTTTTCTCCCCTGAGCAGCAACAGATGGATTTCAAAGAAATCTCCACTATTACAACAATGTTTCAGTCCCTCAGTTGTTTCTCCCCCTTCAGCAGACCAGTAGCTGATTTAATCCAAGGCAGTTCCTCCTCCACGATCTTTTGCCGCTCTAGAATGGATATCCTGTTTCCTGAACTCCTCGGGTTTACCTCCCAGTTTACTCAGCCTCGGGGGTCCTGTGTCTCACTGCAGTCACCTCCCAGCCACCTGAGAGCACACACTGAGAGCTGGGGAGCTGCTTCTCGGGTCTCCAGTGGCTCTAGGAGCAGGTTTGGAACAGAGTGCTTCCTTGTGATGTTGAAACGTGAAAAACCAGCAGTGTAGTGCATTATCCACCCCTGACAAACACTTGGAATACCTTCCTTAGGCTCTGGCAACATGCCTCTAGCTTGTCATGCCAGTAAGACTCTCTTAAAGTGAATTGGAATTGAAACATTAACTCAGTTCCCAGAGGGGATAGTTCAGTCTTTTAAGCATCACGTTTAAAATACCCCAGTGCTTTCAGTCTTGTGAGACCCACTGAGCCTTGCACTGTTCTGGGACACAGATAGTGAATCTCATACAATTAACTCAGCATGCTTTCTTCTCACGTGAGGTCTTGGAAACCAACTAATGCACCTTGTAGTAAGTTTGGGGTAAAGATGTCTCCTTTCCAGCTATACGCAGAAAAAACTTTTAAAATTACAACCGTAATTTGCTCTGGTCAGCTCTGTGTTGTTTAGTGGGTCACATGATGCAGTGACAGTCACTTTTTAGTGACACAGATTAGCAAACTGGACCTTGGTCATTCCAGACACAGCTTCAGTTCCCCACCAGCTGCATTTCCTCTGACAGCTCTTTATGTTGGTTGAGCCATTCCCTTGAGCCATTTTCTATCAGCAATTGCTTTAAAGTGGTTAGGCAGGCTGTGTGTATAATTTGTAAGGTAATTTGCAATTCTTTGGAATGAAATATAGAATATAATGCAGTATCATGAGCCAGACACTTGGCATACTTCTATGAACCCAAGACCTGCTCCAGATAAGGATGTGGTGCGTTAACTATAATCCTATGACATCCTATGCTCTTCAAAATGGACTTTTCCTAAGTTCATAATAATTGAATTCATCCTGGTTTGTAGGATTTTTTTTTATTTGTGAAGTTTTGCCTTCCAAAGGCTCAGTCAACTAAGTGGTGCAGCCCCTTCCCCCACGGATGACACCCTTAATCCTGTGGGATAAACAAGGGTGGTACTTCCCAAAGAACACCAGATCCTCATATCTGCCTAACATCAGACAGATACCAGGCTCTATTCCCATGCCACAGCATCTCCATTCATCACCCTCTTGTTTGGTTATAAAGGAATAAAGGCGGCTTAGAAGTCCTGATGGGAGGAAATGTGTGATTTAAATTTTGATTTAATGGCTAGGTTGTGACTTTTTTGATAAGGAACGTGGGAAGGAGAATTCTCAGAGATGCCCTTAAGTCCCTGCAGAGAGGGGCCAAGGCCAGAGCTGTGTCCTGAGCTCCTTCTCTACCTGCCAGGTATCCTGGAGACCTGCTGGAAGGCAGAACACCCACTGGAACTTCCCACCTTCTGGAAACACACTTTCTTTGGAGCTGTGTGAGTTAGCTCAGCGTGTTTTTCCTGGATGTGTTGCTGACATCACAACTCTTTTCTGGTGTAGTCTAGTTTTACCAAGACTTGCTCTACTCTTCCCACTGTTTCTCCCTGGAGGATGAATCATAGATCACAGGGGCTGGCGGGGAGGAGGAAGAAGAGCTGCAGAGAGATATCTGATATTCTGGCAGAAGAGCAACAACGGTTCTCATGGGGATCTCTGTGTACTGAGCTTGGACAAAATATCTGTATTCCATTTTTAAACTAAAAAACTCCAAACCAGACAAAAAACACCCTGCAGCAACAAAAAATGCAGGTTCGCAGTTTGGTTTTGCTTTCACCCACTATCTTTGCTTTCCTCCTTCTCTTCATAATCCTAAATATCATTACCTCCTTTGTCAGGTTTTCTTTTTATAATGTATTATCTGCAATCTATGGATTGAAACTAATGTCAAAATCTAGCCAGACTGGAAATGGGAAATGTTGCCCACTACATAATGCTGCTGTGAGAGTGTTGGCTGTGGATTTTTAGGAGCAGCCTGGAATTTTCTGTAATTGTTTATTCTCAAAAGAGGAAAATTCATCTTCTGTTGTGTTTGCTATGTTTTCTTTTCTTCCAACTTCTAATGTTATGCCTATGTGTGTAGAAAGCATGATTTTTTTTTTCTAAATATCTACAGCACATCATTTGGTGAACAACAGAAGAATACCTTTCAGTATCTTGATTTTAATGTCTGTTTGTCACAAAGCAACTTGTATGGCTACTGAAGCTTCCATGACATCTGGATTTTGCAATTGGCAATGTTTTTATCTTTGACTGCCTGGCTCCACAGCAGAGTGATAATGCAAATAAATTTAAACAAAAAGAGCAAAGAAAAAAATCTGGTTTAAATGTTTTGTTCTTGTCAAACAAGCACTATAGTTAGACAATGTACAGAGTACAATGAACAAGTCCTCTGAAACCAAAGCTCCAAAGGCTATGGGGTTGTTTTTAAACTGCCTGCCAAGATCCCAAAGTATGATAATTAATGTACTTTAACATATATGACAAAAATCCTAATTGAAGTAGAAGGGGTGCAGGGAGCGTTAATGAAATTAAACTGATTTTTTGAAGTTTCAGTTTTGAACCCTTCAATTTTATCTTTAATTATGAATTTTAGGGGATAGCCTTGAGAAGTTCTGTGACATTCCTGGTAGAGTCGGAGGTGTGGAGAAGTGTGGAGAGAGACAATATCCCCTGGAGAGAGTTTTCAACAAAGTCACCAATCTTGCAAGTCTTCTCCATGCTTTTCACAGGCTCAGGGCCTAGGAAAAAACATTGTGAAAAGCATGAGGAGATGGAACAGTTTGGGTGTACTTCAGAAGGAGAGTAGGCAGGAGAGGCAGGAATGGGATGTTCTGATGTCTCAGCCCAAGGCACAACCCTTCAGGCCTTACTGACTCTTACCCTGTAGCATCCCCTTCATATTTACAATGGAAATGCGATTGCAGCAGTGATTAAAACCAAGTCATCTGGGGTGAGTTAGAAGAAGACAAATCCCGGAAGAAATGATAAAGAATAGTTCTTGAATGAATGTGGCTGTGATTTT
>WBMZ01005294.1:468768-562896 GCA_013400975.1 Atrichornis clamosus | reverse complement strand
AAACACAAACCCACCACATCAGTAAATCCCCTTAAGGATCTCTGTTGGCATCATTTTCTCCATTCCCTTCCCCCCTCTCAAACAGAAAAATCTCTTTACTATGACATGTTGAATTTAATACAAGAAAAAAAAATCCATGAGGAAAATTGAAGTGATGGGTTCCTGTCCTCCTGATGAGGAAGTTGTAGCCGCTTTCAGTCAGACAAGTGGCTTGCAGGCAGAGGCCATGGAACTATGGCTGGTCTGATGGCAGATACACATATTCAACATTAGCAGAGCACAGACAGCCAAGGCATTTAGCCTCCATGATGACTGAACCTTCTTTTTTTTTTTTCCCGGATTTTGTCTGCTGAGAGGAAATTTTGCCAAGAACCTCCTCCGAGCAGGCAACCAACAAACCAAAACATTTAATTTAGGGTTCTTTTGAAACTGAGTTCATGAAACATTAAGTTTTGTCATAAAAGATTCCAGGGTTTACTGTGGAAAAATTCAGTGAAGAATAATGAAAATATTTAAAAATATTTTATCNTGAAGAATAATGAAAATATTTAAAAATATTTTATCTGCTGAAAAAGAAAAAAAAAAAAAAGAAAAAAAAAGAAAAAAAAAAGAAAAAAAAAAAGAGTCAGTCTATTCAACTAAGAGTAACTTAAGGATGGCTTCTAACTACCTGCAAGAAACCTACTGTGGAGGGATCTCAATTCAGCAAACAAGTATACAGCAAGATCCAAAAACCAGAAACAGAGCCAAAACCATTTCAGAAAGGAAATAAAGCGCAAATGTTAAGTGAGGATCATTTGTCATTGGGACAATTTACTAAAGTTTATGAACATTTTAAACCTAAAAAATCTGGAAATTTTTGAGTCACACATCACTGCTAGCCTTAAAAACTTCCTCCTGTCCATCTGGTATGCAATTCCCAGGCTTTTTTTGAACCTGGCCTAGACAACTGTGGGATGTAGAGGAAATCTCAAGAAATCTTGGGCCTAGTAGAGGTTTCCTTTTATCACAAGTTAAAATAAGGAAAGCATCATCATGAATAAAGCTTTGGAGCAAGAATACATTTGTATATGTATGTGTCTCTAAGTAAGTATTTTTGAACAAGTCATCTATTGGAAAAGGCTAAATCTTCCTGCAAATTCTGACTGGAGTTTTATGCCTCTGCACATCACCACAATCATTGACATAAGGGTCCACCCACATATTTCAGATTACAATAGCAGAATTTCTGGTTTTGTCTAAATTCAACATGACTCTATATCACTCCTCCTTTTGGCACTGGGTTATTGTGTTTTTATTGTTTTGTATTTCTATACCCACTTACGTCTGCTACTATCTTCCCCTCCCCCTGATTCTGGTAGAAAAACAGAACAATACACATTCACCGACAACTGAAAATTTTATGTCTTCAAAAATGTATTAATGTGATTTTCTTTAGCATATTGCAATGCCAAAGGAAAGCTCACTGTTCTTGTAAATACGGAAGGGAAGGATATTTTAACAGCTGATTTTTGCCTTTGTGAGTTTTTTTTTTCTCACAGTTTTGAATTTTCCCCTCCAGCAGTGGTCTGGTGTTTGCATTTAGCATCAGGCACTAGCAATTAACCTGAATGAAGATACCTTCCCTCTGGTAGGAGAGATGATGAGAATCATTTCATTTCAAAGGAACCAAACATTTGGAAAACAGCTTTTAATCAAGATCGATACCTATAATGAGAAAAGGGCTTAAAACCTAGCAAAGCAATAATGCACATATTAGTTTTTTGATTGAACATGCTGATAACCTCAGAAAAAAACATGACACCAGTCAACCTGCAACAAACATAATGGGACTGCCAGTCTCACAGAGGGTTTGATTCAATCAGTCCCAAATCTTCACAAGGGCAGACACCAAAATATTTGTGCACCCCTAGCTACATCATTGCTCTTTTATCCAACTCATTTCAGCAGAGACTTAGTCTCAAAAGATATTGCTAAGTTTTTTATTTCTCCTCCTTATTTGAGGTATAATTGACTTTTCTAAACATTATACTGCTATGCTAACCATTTCATTTTGTAGGCAAGAGAATAACTACTGTGTTTTCATTTTAATGTATAATTCCAGCCCAATAATCCTACTGGGAAGGTTTTTAATAAGATATGAAATTTCAGAGGAAGAGAAAGCAGTAGCATGAATGGCCTGTTCTTATTCCTACTACAGTACTTGTTTTCAGTGTCTGAGGTAAGAGACATTTAATGCCCTTTGGGTTTTATAATTTATTTTACAATTTCCTACTAATGAGTATCAAGGAATGTAGCTATGTCCAGATATGGTGCTAATTAACAGGGCTATTTAAAAAGCCAAAGTTGGTCTGGATCTCAGTGCAGTTTTCTCCCAAGACATAATTCAGGTCTCAAACTCATGATGGCTCTGTACTTCTGCAGATAATCCCAATTTTTCCCCTTGATTCCTTGGCCACATAAAATTTGTATAGTTGGAAATTGCTCTTGGCTCAAACTGGAAGAAGGGAAAATGTACAATTCTTGTGAGCTATCCTTTTGAGTTTCATGCCATGAAGACATACAAATGGAAACGAGGTGTTCCAACAATCCACTGCCCAAAACTTTCAATTAAATAAGCAATTTCCCAGGAAATGGTTTGGTTTTCTGAAATGAACAAACATTCAGCTGGAAAATATGCAGCTAGCTTTATTAAATACCATGAAAATCATTAAATATTGTTAATTCCTGGCTGCAGCAGTGTGCTAATCAGCACCAAAGACACTCCGGGTGACTCAGCACTGGCAGTGAACTGCAACAGTATGGCATCAGACATCCACACAGTGACTGAGGTATTTGAGATGGAATGTAGATCACAACTGGGGGAGTAGATAACTCAAGCTCCTCTTTCTTCTCAGCAGTCATTCTTGCATGCTTCAACTCTTTTCTCTCCCTCACACGTTTTACTTTCCCAAAGTCAGCATGAAGTTATACCAGTACTTCTATTTCTGTGTTTAAATTGGACTTTCCCCTCCATGCACACATACTATATCTGAGTGATTGCTCTTAGTCACCCAACACTTTCAGGCTGACATTCAGATGAGCAAAAGGCATGTACAGGGAAGCCTTACTCACCAATACAGCCATTATCCAGCTCAAAAACAACTTATTTGCAATCAAACAAGCAGTTTTCAAGGAGTAAATGTTTCACCTTGAGCAACAAAGCTGTAATAAATCAAATTTTCACAAAACCTTTGGAGGCCTAGTTAAGTTTAAGGATGCAATGAGGACAGAGAAGTTCATCTGGGAGGACCATCTGAGTTGAGCTCTGTGCAGGCAGCAGATGTCTCAACAGCTCCCACATCATCTAAACCCTCAAGAGGCAGCAGTAGCAGCTCTACATATTCAGATTTCATGGGGAGTAGGCAGAGTGTTCAGTGCCAGAACAGAAACATGACATACTGTCCTTAGCACCACACTGCAGCTCAGCTCTGCTTGATTCAGTATTTGCACAGTAATCAAGGGGCTTAGGCTGGGGTTTGACTCTAAAGGTCCTCTTCTTGTCACCTCACTCAGCAGCATAACTGCACCCTGAATGACACACAAAAGCAGTAGTTTCTCGTGTCCCTTCCACTGTTCCACAGTTTTTGCCCAGCAGCTCCAAAACAGACAAATACAGCAGAATGCATCCTAACAGATCAGTAATCTGAACAGATACCAACATTTTCTTCTAAAAACATGCTTGTAATCACTTAGTTTTCAGAGAAGTACACACTTGCATGGGATACTCTGTGATCGTCTTATGAATAAGCCACCTAAGGGAACTTAATTATGAGTTGCATAATACACTTAATAAGGTGTTCAACTGGTTAGCAGTATAGCAATACTGTATTCAGTTTGACAAGAAATACCTATAAAGATTAAAAAATATCTAATATTTTTTTAGCTCTATAGAAGTGTGAGAGTTCCAACAGCCAGAAGTCTAAAAAGGTCAAGTTTATTACTATAAACTGCATAACAGCAGTTACATAACAAGTTTAATTTTTCTTTTCAAGCTCTATATGAATTTCACTGAAATGGGCAAAGAAATGGCACAAGTTCAAAAGTAGAGATTAAGTTGGGTTCTGTTGACTTCTCAGTATTTATTGCATGAAGAGGTAAATATTGACAAAGATTAAGACAGATTAGAAGAAGGTCAGCAAGTCAATATGTGCCTTGAAGGAAGAGAACACTTGATATTTATTAAAGCCAGGGTATATTAACTGGAGAAGATTTTCCTTTCCTTTTTGTGAAGCAGAATGCTGACTTGCAAATTTGTTGCTATGTAGCAGCTCATTTGCCTTTAACCAGTTTTCTTCTGTTTTGAAAAAAACCAAGTAGTCTCCCTCTGGATGCTTACAGAACATCAATTCCTTCTTGCCTCTGAGCCAAACAGCATGTGTTCCTGTGTCTGTATTTTTACTGGGCCTGTTGCTATCACAAATACTGAGAACTTTGTCTTAGTGTTTAAGCACATATTGAGGCCTGTCTATAACTAGCAAAGCATTTCAGAACATCTCCATGCAAGAATAATATTTCCATTCTTTGCTGAAAGATTTATTATCACTCTAAATTGGGAGATAATCATAGAAATGATGGTATTGTGGAAAAAAAAAGCCATGTTTCTCTCCATTTCCTTCAACCAAGGTCTTCCAAGTGCTAGATTCACTTTCAGGTCTAAGTTTATCAGCAATATCAAGTTTTTAGTTTGAAACCATTTTCTCATGCTTTTTAGCAAGTAAAAGCTGGATTTATAAAGTTAGAGCATTATAAGTTACCAGTAAATGGCCAAAAGCAGATCAAAAAGTAGAGGCTTCAAGTTAAGTTTTGCATTTGGTTTCCAGTTTCAAGACTACACTGCAAACATGAGTACAATTTGGAAAGGAGAATTTATGAATATTTGCATATTTGAAGACAAAAAGGAAGGTAGCTAGTTACATAACAGATATGCAGAGATTTCAACATGTCTTGTCATCAAACTACTACTACATGAGACCAATAAGTCAGATTACGAGAGATGAGGTCAGATCAGTATTTACCAAACCCAAGCTACAGAATCACAGAATGGGTCAGGTTGGAAGGGGTCACAGTGGGTCATCTGACACAACCTCCCTGCACATGGCAAAGAATTGCATCCAGATGGTTCTTGTATTTCTCCAGTGAGAGAGACTCCACAACATTTCTGGGCAATTTGTTCCAGTGTGCAGTCACTTGCACAGTAAATTTCTTCCTCATGTTTAGGAAGTTATGCTTAGAAATTATGTCCTTGGTGTTCAAATAGAAATCAAAGAAAGATAACACCAATGTCTGACCTACCTTTAGTTGCTGCTCAACGTGGTAGATTTTGGATAAGAACAACATTTATTATGGAGAGTTGCAGTTTTTAGAAAGGATTCTTGAGCCATTCCTGAGGAACATCACAGTAACAATAAAATGCTGTAAAATATAAAAATTAATTTCTTATAAAGAAAATGTTATAGCCTCAACAGCTTATTGTAAGCAAAGAGCAGTAAGTATCTATTTAAAAATAATACAAGCAAAACAAAGTCTTTCTCCAACTAGAAGTTTAATGACAAAAAATGTTTAAGACTCTCTTTGATATTTTTATTTTTGCATTATCACCAGAATAGATCCCAGAGAAGCATAAAGAAATCCAGTTTGCATGGGCAAAATACAAGCAATTTTTCTGTACTGTCAAATATTGTTTGGGGCAGAAAAGACAGCTCCACTGTCCCAGAATGGATTGGTGTATTGGGTTTGATAGCGGGGGGGCTACAGGAGAGGCTTCTGTGAGAAGCTGCCAGAAGCTTCCACCATGTCCAGCAGAGCCAATCCCTGGCTGGCTGCAAAGATGGACGTGCCACTGGCCAGGGCTGGGCCAATTAGAAATAGTGGTAACACCTCTGTGATAACAGATTTAAGAAGAAATCAAAGCAATACCTGTGGCACAGTTTTAATTCCAGCCAGAAAAGAGGGGGAAAAGTGAGAACATGTGAGAGGAACAACTCTGCAGACACCCAGGTCAGTGAAGGAGGAGGGGGAGGAGGTGCTCCAGGCCGCAGCCAAGATTCCCCTGCGGCCCGTGGTGAAGGCCATGGTGAAGCAGCTGAGGGGGTGCAGAGATCCACCTGCAGCCCATGGAGGAGCCCCACACTGGAGCAGGTGGATGCTTGGAATGAGGTTGTGATCCTCTGGGAGACCCATGGAGAGAGGGGCCCTGCTCCCAGGCTGGAGGACTGCACCACGTGGAGGAGTGACACACGCCACAGCAGTCTGAGGGATGCTGCTGCCCGTGGGATGGACTCACGTTGGAGAAGTTCCTGGAGAACTATCTCCTGTGGGGAGGGACCCGATAGTGCGGGAAAACAANCCTGTGGGGAGGGACCCGATAGTGCAGCAGGGGAAAACAACTCCTCTCCCTGAGCAGAGGGAGAAGTCATGGGTGATGGACTGACCAAAACCCCCATTCCCTGTCTCCCTGAGCCATTGGGGTAGGAGGTAGAGCTGGGAGGAGGGAGTGGAGGGGGAAGGTGTTTTCTAAGGGCTCATTTTACTTCTCATTATCCTGCTCTGTTAGTGTCATAAATTCACTTTCATATCTTTAAGTTGAGCCTGTTTTGCCTCTGATGATATTTGATGAGTGATCTCTCCCAGTCCTTAACTCATGAACCCTTTGTTAAATTTTCTCCCATCTGTCCAGTTACGGGGGGAGTGAGTGAGCAGCTTTCGTTGGGTGCCTGGCATCTGGCCAGGGTCAACCCACAGCAATTGGTTAACTCTTATGTCAGTGTTGGGTTTTTTGTTTTGTTTTATGATTCCAGCTGTCCTTTAACTTCTAACTGGGTTTCTGCTTTTCCCTGGCTCTTCTCTTCAGCTGACTCATTTGGCCTAGTTGTCCAAGTGACAGAGAACTGAAGACAAGAGTGTCCTCCTCAAGAAACTGCTATACATAAATTAAACAATACAGCACACCCTGAAGATGCAAAACAGCTAGTAAATGCTCTAAAATGTAGTTTATTGTATATATGCAGTTGTATAGAACCCTTTTCTTTTAGGATTAATGTTTGAGCATATACCAATATGTCCAAAACAAAACACCACACTTCCCAGTCCTGCAGTGTATGTTCTTAAATTTCTTTCATCAAGTTGCAAGGCCCCAGGAGGAATTCTAGGACAGCATTTCAAGTTTGCCTTTCAAAAGTGATTTGACAACAGTACCCTGTGTTCAGAGCTATTCAATAAATTAACAGAAATTGTGCCTGTTACCTTCAATACCATATTCTCAATGTATCTTATAGTAACAATGTCCTATATATGTTCCTAGAGCCGTGAGGTTTTATCTAAACTATTTCAACCTGCTTTTGAGTTTCGCTGAAATTCTATTCATCCTGTGAAGTAACTTACCTCTTTTACTGATAAATACACAGAATAACTGCCACTTAAATGCTTTTACTGTAGTTAATCAAGCTCCAAATTATATTCTTGAAGTTGCCTACAAAATATTGCTAACAAAGAAAATTAAGAGCTCACAAGGACACTAACTAGATGTAAACTTTAGGATACGCTCCCAAAGCAGTAAATGACACTACAGTTGCCTGAGAACACTTTTTGCAGAAACATGTATTCAAAACTGCTCAAAGAATTTGCTCTTGCAGTGGTCAAATCACAGTGGAAATTGTTAAAATAGCTCTACAAAATCACCATGCATGTTGAAGTAGAACAAGAGAGTCACTGAAGATGCAGAAATTTAGTTCATGAGGAGTTGGTATAAATCTTATATGCTCTGATGGAATCAACAGAGGTCCATCTGTAACAACCCCACTTGTCCATCATTCCAAGAGTGATCTACAATTCTTTCTTGCTTTATAGACACCACTGACCCATCCACACCACCCCAACCTGCTGTATACCTCTTATTATCCTCCATGCGACAAAAAGTCATCCCTGTTTGTACAGTCCTGCTTTGGCAGCCTTCCCTCCTACCTCAGGCCATAAAACTGTCAGTTCCCAGTTTCTCTGGTCTCAGTTCAGCCACCAAACCACAGGCCAAGCTGTAAGGCCTGAGCAGCTTCCAATATATTTCTTTTTCCTTGTTGCTCTCTGCCTGAGCCCTGCATATTGAAGAGACAGCTAACAGCTAGCCACCAGCCATCAGCTGTGCACCACCTGTTCCTCTAATCTCCTAGCCATCCTCCCTGGATTAAGAAGAAATTTGATGCACCCATAACCACGACAGAGAATGAAAGGCTTCTGGAGACATCACACAGGCATGAAACACACCACTACAGTTCATGCACGTATGAAAGCAGGCCTAGTAAAACTGTCAAGTTTCCTCTTCAGGAAACTGTCCTCTCCATGCCAGAGACTCCCAGCAAATGCCAGAAACTTCAAGCAAAATGTGCAGAATGAGCTGGGACTTCAGCTTCCCAGGAGGCTGTAGATTTACCAGCTGAGTTCACAGTTCGCTAAAATAGGATACAGCCATATTCAGCAACAGGGTTTAATTCCGTTAAGTAATTATTTCACCTGTGGTCTAGGGTATTAATTTTGATAGAGTCTTATAAAAGAAAGTCATTACAGATGCCTTAAAGGTGAACATCTAGAAAGTGAATGACAGTTATAAATCCATCACTATCTAATTGTTGTAGTCCATATGCCAATGTATTTTTTGCCCTGTCTTCTCTTTCCTTCTTTTTTTCAGTCAAAGATTTACTTTTCCCAATAATTAAATTAAATTAGATAAATTTGAGCCTAACTGAAACTAATTTTGTATAATATCCCAAACCATTTGCATAAGGCTTCTAAAAATCTCCAAGCTATTTCTCTATGCAGTGGGGTAGCTAATTATCTACCTCTCCAAGCAGCCTTCAAGGCATCACAGATCATATGTTTAGAAGACAGAACAATTTCATTCCTTCACAAAAAAAAAAGTGTCCATTACAGTCCTAATGCATCATGAAAATTCCATGTTTCCACAGAGATTAAATAATTCACCCTCCATGGAATATATTTGATCATATAATAACAGGAAGACATGATCATTATGCCCTGAATATCACCATTTAGGAAATCAATTCCTGAACTTTTGGGATATGCAAATCCAATTGATTCTTGAACTGTGGAGCTCTTAAAATGAACTGAGACTTTTGGTAGCATGCAAATATTCACCATCCCTTTAGGCTGGGCCAATATATCTGGCATCCTCTCACATGTACATGGATTCCATCTCAATCCAGCAGGATACCTTTATGTACAACCAGTTTATCAGAAAGGATAAAGTATTAGAAACAAAGGAATTAAATATTAAAATTTTATTCACAGGCATTGTCTCTCCGTGCATTCTTAGAGGTAAGTATTCAAACAAAAATCAGTCCCATGGCCGCAGTCCCTCACTGACAGTGAACATCTGACTGAGGCTGACTCACAACCTGTTGTTTCAAATCGTGGATGGTCTGAGCTCTTGTCTGACTATTTATAAGAATCCTGGTAGGACTCACTCTCCAAGATCCAAAATATCTAGATCTCTCACGACTCTTTCATAGTGGCAAATTTTAACTCAACAACAACAGAATTAAAGTAGTGTGTTACTAAAGCAAGACAAGCAAACACATAACAGCACATCCCATACACACAGCACATCCTATTCTTTTTTTTTTCAAGCATCTAAATATAAAGCTATTCATGCCCCAATCAAAAACTAGAGTTCTTATTGTACTTGAAAGTTAAATTATCTTTAAATTCCAGGTGATAATTTTGTTCCTGGAATCTATATTCAAGTAAAACTCCTCTTAAAATTAATGTGTTCCAAGTATTAACAAAGAATTCTCAATCCACAAGTAGCCAAGGGTTGCAGGTTCAAGTCCACACCCCTTCAAGTCTTGCCTACAAGCTGAGGCAAGAGACTGTGGATGACAATGATGGATTGGGGGACAACAACTTGGCATTTGATGAAAAGGAGACTTACACTTTAGAATAACCAGCCAACCATGATTAATCCAAGTGCACCTGCTAACATGTTTTGAAATATTGCCCATCTTGAAGAGAAGGAAAACATTCAACCCCAACATTAATATAAGGAAAATTTCACTGGGTAATTTTCATCAGTGTTTTACCCTTCCCTTCAGTGCTAAAGACATTCCAAGACAAAGGGCTTGGCAGAAGCCTATTCACAACTGAGAGGCATGAGGGATTCACATCATGAAGTTATACTGCTAATTTCTGTCACGGCCTGTCTTAGGAAGAGCTTAAATCCTGAACAATTCACAAAGGAACATCTACTGCATTACATTTACAACCAGAAGAAAAACACTTCTGGTTCCCTGAAGGGCTCAGTTGTAATTCTTCACTTAAGTTACAGCCTGAGTCTCATGTCCCATCTGTCTAAATGACTTACCAGGGCTAGGACAAGTCAACAACCAATTCTCTGGTGCCATACTGAACCCTCTTCCCTTGGTGTACAAATACTAAGAGACCCAAACACAGTCTACTGCAGTGCAAAGGCACATTTAAATTGTTTTTCTGAAGTTCTAAAACTGTTGAGTGCATTTGCACCCAGATGTGCCAAATCCTTTGTACCCTTGAGCACACATACAGGGAAAGGTGTAACTGATTCTTTTGAATACTTCTCATACAATTTATGGCCAGGACCTAAAACCTATTATTTCGTACACAGAAAGAGACAAAAGTCCTTGCTGCTGTTTTTAGGCAAATCTTCTTTATTTTGAGGATGGCAAAGTACTTCCTCCTGACACTTGAATATTACGGTTTAAATTTCAGCTCTCTTCAACTGTCTCTATTACACTACTTTTCCTACCATTACTCACAGGTCCACTGAGGCCATGAGTAACCTGGAATAATAGGGAATATACTCCCCTTCCGCATCCTGCATTTTCGTGGAGCTAAAGAAAAACTAAACAGCAAACAACAGCTCCAACAACAGGAATCAGTTAAATCTAATTATCAAGGGGCTGACAGGAAGAGATACGCGGCATTTAGGACACAGAGTCAAGAGAAAGAGGAGTCAGAGCATTATCCCCATAGCAGAGAGTCCTGTTCTGCCAAGGACTTCCAAGTCAGTCCTTGGTAAATCACAGTATTTCCCCAAAACCGGGTTCCCCATACTGCCAGTTCCTCTAGTATCAACTGACATGATGGTTGTTCTTTCCCACACAGGTCTGACAGTACAGAATATATAATACTGAAGTTCAGTGGTCATGAGGGTTGAAACAAGCACTCTCGAATCTAAACACGGATAGGTATTTGATTACCTGAATAAACCCAGCATGCTACAAATATCGTAAAATCAAAACACTTGTTCAAACTCACTGATGGCAATTGAAAAAAAAAAAAAGCCTAATAACCAGAGTAGGCTATGGTAAAAATATAATATTAATGAAAATATGTATGCACATCTAGATTTCTTGGAGCTACTTTGATCTGGAAAGTAGGTTGTATGGCTCTTATTGTCAAGATTTTTAATGAGGTTTCTCATAGTTCACAAAAATAGCAGAAACTACTAATACAAAAAATACTTGTAACTCAGTACATTTAGTACTAATATACTCTAAGTGAACTTTTAAAAAATGCAGTACTTATTAGAATAAGAGCATGTCCAGAAATTACCTAGAGTAAAAATAATTCAAATCATAAATAAAGTGTAGGACAGATAATCACTACAGCAACGTACATACATGAAGAACTCTAAGAGAAAAGATACAACATGAAGAAAATTACAGTAATATTATGCACCTGTGCCTTTATGGGTATAAAGAAACAAACAGGCTGAAATACCAATATGATTGACAGAGAAAAATTAGAATTTGAGAATGATCATAAAAGAAACATTTTATATTAGGAAACAAGGAAACATTTAGAATATCAGATTTCAGGTAGTAAATTGCCAAGTAGAAATCTTATTTAGAAACAGTAGAATAAAGGTAGTAATTAAAATAACATTTGAAAGTATATTTTCTGAACTATTTTAACAACAAGAAAAAATGCATAATTTACTTGCACTGAATATTTTTTGCAATGCAGCTGCCAGATTCGTGCCACACTGAATTTATTCACTATCTTTTTTTAAAAAAAAACTAGACTGATACATTTTCCATGAAGTTATTTAAATACCACCCCAAGATGCCAAGTTGGCTCTGTGACTGTGAAGATATATTTTTTAAAGAGTGTGAAATAATTTATTAGCATATTCATGAGGGAGTAAAAGAACTGCAGACTTCAGGTGAAACACTAGCTTAAGTATCACCAGAGCTAAATTACATCAAAAGGTGCTAAATCCTGTGAATGTGATTGCTATAGCACCACTGAGACTTCTACCAAAACAGCCAAGTGTTCACGTAAGTCCCCAGGAGCTTTACAACAAAGAGGAGAAATTTGGTTTAAATAAGGACACTGGCCCAAAGAAGCCACTATAACAGTAAAATACTGAGGAAGAAATGAGGAAAAAAAGCAAGGGGGGCATTTCCAGTTCGGAAGAAATGTTCTGGCAAACATGAGGGAAAAGTTAGTTTACAAACTGCAAAGAAACTTCTTGACTTGCTGCATTGCCTTCAATCTTACATTTTAAAATAGACTATGAAATTCATACACCACAGATATCTGTGACCAAGTACTGCACATGCTACAGCTGGAAATACAGCATTGCCTATACAGCATTTTCTGCAGTGGAGACAGGATATCCAGATTAATAGCATGGGAAAGAACAGTGAAAGCAATCATTACATTAGGACCTGTCTAACCTATTCTTATTCCTTTAACTGGTTTTTTCCCACATTTAGAAAACAATCATTGAAGTTGCAATCCTTCAGTCTTGTTAGTGTCTAATGTTCCATGTTCATTTGGACCAGAGAACAGGATTAAGTGATTATTCTCTTTTCTTTGCAAATATTTCCTCTCGTTTAATTTTGGTGTTATTGCTAACATCTGTCTCTGTTCATGACTGTACATGTGCTATGTCTTTAATGGAGTATCGTTGGCTTATCTGAAGTTTCTTATCTTCTATTAAAAACATGTAAAAAGAAATTAGTCTATTAGCTGAATTGCAATAGTATCAGTTTTCTAAATAGTAATACAGAACAATTCCACTGCAGTTAAAGAAATATATTTTAAATGAACTGATTGTAGTTTTCCAGGAAACACAAATTAAGAGCAGCTGTTTAAGAGGTGCTTCCATCATCATCCTCAGGACTGTTTTGATTCAAGACAACTGCATTTCCCAATTAGTTGGTTTTGGCTTGTATTTTCTCTTTTTTTTTTCCCTCTAAGTAACTACCTCAAAATAACACATATGCCCCAAATAAAATAGCTCCACATAGACCACTTTCATCCTCCCTTCCCACACATTAACTGTCTTGTACTGTCTATTTTGACATGGTGCAACTGAAGACAGACAGATCTGTATGAGACAATATCCTTCATGAGGTTCAGACTTGCTTCCAACTCTTACACACTAATTCACACACCATTTACCAGTGTTTGTTCTCCTTGGTCCTTGTCTCCCTCCAGTGGTGGGAGGATTAGGCCTCTCTACACTTTAAACAAGGTAGATGGTCACCCTCTGGCTAAATTATGCAGCTGAGCCTTCCTCAAACTTTTTGTCTTCCCAATGAATGAGGAATCACAGGAATATTTGTTATTTTTCCTCCAAACATGTAAGTTTTTGTGATTTAAATACTAACTCCTTTCCAATTCAACACTATTCAAGGTCAATCCTGGTCTCTTATGTAGTTCCATCTTCAAGCCATTAGCAAATTTCATTAGCACATTCTTGTTTTTATCCTACTTTTTGGTAATTAGTGAAAATAATAAATAAGATCAATGTCAAAGCCAGTCCCTGAGGAACTCCACTAATAACCTCCCTCCAGCCTTATAGTTTCTTTCAACACTGTTTCTTGTTATCTCCTTCAGTCACTCCCAAAGCATTTGTACTAACAACCCTCTCCTCCAGTTTAGATAACATTTTTCCCACATAGCACCATATGGAGTGCTCTGCTGGGGCAGGCTCAATCTTTCCTTTGCTCTCAAGGCAAGTGACATGGCTATGAAAGAGACAGCGGGCACATTGCAAGAGGTGTTGTCAGGGAGAAAATTAAAAAGCCATCATACATGGCCCTGATGGGACCTTATCTGGAAGGTTATGTATAGCTTTTCCATTTAACAATAAAAAAAAAATTTAAAGCCCTGAAGGAGAACAATTAAAAAGTCACTCATGGAAGCCAAATAGAAGGACTTGGTTTTACAGCTTAGCAAAATGATGGCAAATGTATTCAGTTTGTGTGGCAAGGTTTGGGTAATGAGGGGGCTACAGGGGTAGCTTCTGTGAGAAGGCCAAGGTCATCAGTGATAGCACTAGCACCTCTGGGATAATGTATTTAAGAACAGGGAAAAAAAGCCCTGCACAATTGCAGCTGGAGAGGGAAGTAAGAATGGGAGAGCAACAACTACACAGACACCAAGGTCAGTGAAGGAAGACAAGGAGGAGGAGGAGGTGCTCCCAGTCCCCACAGCAGAGGTTGTCCTGCAGCCCCTGGCACAGACAATGGTGAAGCAGCTGTGCCCCTGCAGCACATGGAGGTTAACAATGGAGCAAATATCCACCTGCAGCCCATGGAATACCCCCACATTGAAGCAGGTGTGACCAGGTAGGAAGCCTGTGCTGTAGTAGACTCCTGGCAGGACCTGTGGGCCCACCGAGAGACAAGCTCGTGCTGAAGCCAATTTTCTGACAGGACTTGTGAGCTCATGGGAGAGCCACGCTGGAGCAGTTTATTTCTGAAGGACTGCACCCCATGGAAGAGACCCACATTGGAGAAGTCTGTGAAGAACTTCAGCCCATGGGAAGAACTCATTTTGGAGAAGTTCATGAAGACCTGTCTCCCATGGGAGGGACCCCATGCTGAAGCAAAGGAAGCATGTGAGGAGTCTTCCCCCTGAGGAGGAAGGAACAGCAGATACAACATGGGATGAATGGACCTTAACCCCCATTCCCCATCCCCCTGCACCACTGAAAGGCAGGCATTAGACAATATCAGGAATAAAGTTAACCACAGAAAGAAGGTGCGGGCAGGGGAGTGTGTGGAAAGGTACTTTAGGATTTCATTTTAGTTCTCATTATACTATTCTTACTTGATTGGTAATAAATTGAGCTAATTTCCCCAGATCAATTCTGTTCTGCCCACAGTGGTAATCAGTGAGAGATCTCTCCCTGTCCTTAACTCACAATCTTTTCATTATATTTTCTCTCCCTCATCCAGTTGAGGATGGAGAATGACAGAGCAGTTTTGGTGGGCAACAGGCATCCAGACAGAGTCAACCCACAGCATCAGCTCAACAGTAAATGCCAGAACTTGTAAAAGGAGAAAACTTTTTATGCAATAGGACAATGATAAAAATGCCCATTAACACATTCTGTCTGGAATTAATAAAATTTTCAGATCTTGAGAGGAATAACATTTGTGAATAGATTTGTATATATGAGGAGAGAATCTAGAAACAGTTCATTTTGAAACATTTTCATTTATGAGATCTACAACACAGTTATTGGCACTATCTTAAAGTAAGAGACTTGATAACCCAGTAAGCTCCTTCTACTTCCATGCCTTTTTTTCTTTCCAAAGATCCTGTGTTGACTTCATTGTCTCCAGTGCAAGGCAGAAGAATGAGACACACATTGGCACCCAGTGTTTTTCAAAACCATCAGTCACAGAATCAGGCTAGGATAATGTGCAACTAAAACTGAAGATACCAGATATTTTACCTGCATAAACATTCCTAGATCACTGCTGTCTTTAGGTCTTTACTTACATCTCTCTCTGTACAGCTTCACAGATCACCTTAATTCCATCTTTGTCCAACCCAGACATGCTCAGAATTTACTTACAAGAGCCTCAGCAACATACCAAAGCTCAGGTTGATCACAAGTTCAAATTGATGCTGGGATACAGAGTGCCAGAGCTACTTTATTAGTTTCACTATCTCTGTCTGTTCACAAGTCTTAACAGAAATTTTAGCCCAAAGGGGATGACAAGATGTAGTGGTTTGGTATTTTGCTGCAGATAAGTCAATGAAGGAAGGGGATAAAAGAGAGGGAGGAGGCTGAAACAGGGTATGAAGGGATATTTTGGGATGTCAGTGTCTGTTATATTGTCATTTGCATGAGTCAGTATATTATTTAAAGCTAGAAGATCTCATAACTACTGTGAAGAACCAGATGGTTTAAAATCAGTATTGCCTCTGACATTTATGAGCACCCTTGATAGGTACAGCAATCAGTTTGGGGCAGGGGGGTGTTGGTAGAGTTTTTTATCATTTGGGAAGATGGCCCTTTATGATTTATTTCTTTAATCGTCTCCCCAATATGTATTAAACTACAGTATCAATTCAATCACTCAGAAATAACGTTGTAAAATTATTTACTCAGCCCACTATAAATATTCTATTGCTATTGTTCTACTGACCTTTACCCCTCGTAATTTTTTTCTAATAATGACACTTAAAAAAGGGAGAAAGGGTGAAGTTCAGTCTGTGTCAGTCCACCCAGCTGTGACCCGCTTCTGCACACCAATATTTGTATGAACAAGTAAGTTTGGCTGTCAGCAGCACAATGAATTTGGTCAGTCCTAAAATAGAAGCATGGAGCACTTCAACAATTCCTACACAGGCTTCACAAGCCCCCTCTGATTGAATGGAAATAAAATAGCAAACAGAACCTGGGAACAAAAGAGGGTTTCCATCCTGCAGATTAAAAAAAAATCCCATTGCTTAGGATTCACATGAAACCAAGTGTGTCAGAAAAACATATTTGTGTCAAAACAAACAAATAATGAAGGGGGAAAATAAAACAAAAACCAAAACAGCCCAGTCCTCCTTCCGGAAAAGATGACTTGACCAACTCACTGGTTGGCACACTCACTCAGGATGGAGGCCAGCCTGCTTTACCTGAACAGAAGCTCAGTGTTTAAGGAAGCACCCTTACCACCAGACAAGGGTGGTAGGGCTAATAGGGATAGGGAGCAACTCCAGGAATATTTAGTTCTTCACATGAAGTGCAAAGCAGACCCATAGCTGAACAGCCAAGAATAGCATTTGTCTCAGTTGTGAATGATAACAGTTCCAATTGGTGCCATAGTTAAGGCTAGAAGAGTGTGTAAAATAATTGGGTTATTGACTTCTCTGCCTCTTCTTCCTTGTCACTTTGGCTCAAAAAACCCCCACATTTCTCGGCAAGAGTTTCATTAAGATACCTCTAAAGGTGCCATTTTCTAATGGAAGTTACAATCCACACAACTGTTGTGGACAAAATCCATTCAATTACGCAAGCAAGAACAGCTACAATGCTAAAGCAAAACTGAAATTTAAATCTTAATTGTAGATTATTGTTTCAATTCTAGTGATTGCCTAAAACCATCTTGAAGACTGCAGAAATAAGTTGAAGCACATGGACATTATTCACAACAGTTTTTAGCCTGCAAATGATTGAAAACAAGAGACAGCTCTGCTTTAAATTGGGACTCCAGCCTTGAACTTGATAGCATTACTCTAAATATAAAAAATTTATCACAAACAACAAGTGAAAGTCCATCAATAGCTAATTCACAGACGTAAAGACCTAAAATAAAATAGCATTCGATAGGTCAGCTTTATTCAAGGAACTACTAGAGATTAACAGCACTTGTCAGAAAGTAGGAGACATGAAGAGTTCTGGAGTTACCTCTCACAAAATATAGGCTTTCCAAAACAGCCTAATTTTTCCCAGAATATGCATATTTTTGCCGTGGTATCAGTGAGTACTTTCATAGGTGAACACTGGCATATGAGCTACTGTGCAAGTGTGGGTCCCATCCCTGAAAGGCATTGAAACAACACAACATGGAGCAGGATGGGGGAATGACTGGTCGTGTGCCACAAAACATGAGCCACATGTTCAAAGCCAGCAAGTGTAAGTTGTTTGATCTGATCAAGCAATAATTACTAGTAAAGATGAATTTATTTGCTTTCTCCTCGCAAGTAGAGAATATCTGACCACAAAACAGCCAGTTAGCTCGTCCATTGTCAGTTCAGGAGATTACGTAGAGAAATGGAGTGAGACAAATTTGAAAACCTGTGTTTTCTTGAAATACACAAGATGACAAGACAGGGGACTCGCTTCACTACAGAGGATGAACCAAGTCAATTTCACTACTCAATCAATATTTGCATTAACACTAGTAAAATATTTCCTTTCCTGTATTAGAAGGCTGAGTGAATCATCAAGGATCACTATACAGAGTTCTGCCACCTTTTAAATAAGGATGCTTATGAAATAATTTAGTACACAATGGCTGTACGGAAGCCAAACAGTTCAACTACCTTTGCCCTCAATTCATGGCATACTTTTTCAGAAGAATAACAGTTTATTCCTCCCATCATTCTAGCACAGTTAATCAAATTTTTTAAAAAATCTGAAAAAAGTGAGTACTTACCCTGCTTTTTTCTTTCTCTGTAAAAAATGATTGATTGGGAAGGAACACACAACAGAAATGCTACTGAAATGTCAAGCTCTAATTTTTTTTACAAAATATCATTTAAAATGTTATTTTAGTCTATGCATTTGTCACTCACTGCAACATGTTCATGAGCAAAGCTTATACCAAAACAGACCATAAAAAAAAAATAAAAATCTTGCAATAACTTTCAAGAGAAAAGGGACAACAAAGTTAAGTTCTATTTGTTTCCTCTCCAAGTCAAATTTCATTGGTGTTGGTGTCATGGAATGAAAGCAAGGAAGTTCATAACTGAAAGCAGCTTTCTGGTTGGGACCAGGCTAGATGCTGAAGCAGACCTTGACTCAGTTCAAGGTCCCTTCTCTTTCCCCTTGTATACTTTCTGATGTGTCACACAGGAAATCAATTTTTTGGTACTGGGGGCAGAAATGCTAAAAGTAAAGGCTTGTTGGATCCCATGTGCCACTGTTTCATATTCCCAGGGTTATAAAATGAGGATAATTAAATACATGAACCTCCCAAGAGTATTGTGAATATTAATTAGACAACAAATTTAGAGCACTTTGAGAATGAGAAGTACTCTGTGTCAGTATTTACTGCTATCTTTATTCATACTGAAAAAACCCAAAATTTTTTTTTTTTACATTTATAGGAGTAAATGCATTAAGATGCTCAAATGCAAAGTAGTAACTTTTCAGAATTATTTCAGGAAACTAAAGCTGTAGAATGATAGTACAGTCTTTATAGAAAATGGCAACTCTTGAGCTCCGAAATTAAGTATAAGGGTTGTTAAAAATAGTGAAAGAAGTCAAATTACATTTGAAATAATAATTGGCAAAGTTTTCTTGATCTATAAAGAAACCAAATTTATCAGCTTTCTATCCAGGATAGCACAAATGATTCAAGAGAAATAAAATTCAGCATATTCAAATTTGAAATGAACAAATTAAACTATAAAAAATCCTGTTCGCAGACTGGAGATCATTCAGTGTACACAAAACAGCCACGAGCAGATCAGCTCCTTCAACTCTTTCACTATTTAAAACAGAATCATGGAACTGAAATGGTAGGAAGGGACCTCTGGAGATTGTCTAGTCCAACCCCTCTGGCTTGGAAGGGTCAAAGAGAGCAGGCTGTTCAGGGCTGTGTCTGGATTTTGAGTAACTGCAAGGATGGAGATGCTGCAGACTCCATCTAACAGTCACCCCACCCAGCATCTTTGCTGTGTTTAGAAATAGCTTCTAGGAGAATTTGCTCTATCTCTTTCCCAGGGATCAAGGTGAAAGTGACTGCCTTGTAGTTTGCTGGATCCTCCTGCTTGCCCTTCTTGAAGATGGGAGCCCACAAATTTAATCTCAAATTCCATGACCTTTCAAAGGCAACCAAGTGTGTCCCCATGATATGAGGCAGCTCCGTGAACACTCACGGGGGTGCATTCCCAAGTCCCATCTACTTGCATACGTCCAATTTAAGTGTTCCCTAACGTGATCCTCCTCAACCAAAGATACGTCTTCCTTGCTCCAGGCTTTCCCAGTAGTCTCAGGGGACTGGGACTCCTGAAGGCAGATCTTCCCAGTAAAGACCAAGGCAAAGGAGGCATCAAGTACCTTGGCCTTCTCAATATTCTTTGTCACCAGGACATCAAATTCAGTACAAGACCCACATTTTCCCTAATTTTCCTTTTTCAAATGTCTCTCTCATTCCCTCTCACATAATTTGCCAGATTCAGCTCCATGCAAGCTTTGGCTTTCCTAATCTGATTTCTGCACTCAGTTATTTTTGTATTCCTCCTAGGTTGACTGACTACATGTATTCTTACTTTTTATGTTTGAGTTCTGTCAGGTGCATCTTCTTCATTCAGGCCTCCTGAGACCCTTGCCTGTTTTCCTGAAAATCAGAATGGATCATTCTTGAAACTGAAGCCAGTCATTCCTGAAATATCAACCAGACGTTCTAGAGCCCTCTCTTATCCACTACTGTATCCCTTGGTATTCTTTCAAGCAGGTTCCTGAATAAGCCAAAGTCAACTCTCCTGAATTCCAAGACTGTGATCCTGCTATTTTGCCTCAATCTTTCCTCTTAGGATCCTAAACTCTGTCATTTCAAGGTCACCATCTCCAAGGCCACTCCTGACCAGTTCTTGTAAGGGGTCCTGCACAGCATGTTCTCAATCACCTGTGTCAGGAAATTATCATTGCTTCACACCAGAAAGAATCCTCCTGGACTGTTTATGCCCTGCTGTGTTGCCCACCCAGCACAGATAAGGGTGTTTTAAAGTCCCACAGTCTGTGACCATGAGGCTTCTTCCAGATGTTTGAAGGCCTTAACTACATCTTCTTCCCGATCAAACACCCACATTGGTCTCCACCTGTTAATTCCAATCCAGAAGCACTCAACTAGCTCATCCATAACAAGACAGAGCTCTGCGTATTCCTCCTACCTTCTCTCATAACAATCAGCTCCCCCACCTCACTGTCCTGGCTCGTCCTTCCTAAAGGACTTGTATCCATCCATGACAGCACATCAGTTTTGTGAGCTATCCCTCTGCGTCTCTGGTACCACTGAGACTGTAGCCCTACAGAGGACAGTTTCCCCTGCTGCAAGCATTAGTGTACAGGCACTTGGGATAAGTGCCCAGTTGTGCTGATTTCCCAGTACAGGTATGAAAGTTTCTTCCATCACACTGTCTTCTCACTACTCCCTTATTTGTGTGTATGCATTTGAAATGGGTCCACGTCATCCTTGTTTAGTCAATTAGGTCTCTCTTGTCCTCACTTGTTCATGAGTTGACATCTCACTTTTCTGTCATTCCTAGTTTAAAGCTCTCCTTTTACTAGATCAGCCAGCCTCTTGGCTCTTTATAGCATTCCTTGGTCTTCAGAGGGTGGTTGAGAAAGTACATCATACTTTAAGCATTTCCTACGAAAGAAGTCCCTGCGTTCAGCCATTCCACAACATACACTTTTTTTTGTGAAATAACCCTCAGTTCCCCCATAATGGAAGGACATGAATCTTGCAGGGACCTCCATCTCTGAAAAAACAAGTGTGTATGGAGCACTGTCTTCAAATTTTGACAATAGCTGTTTTGTTATTGATTTAACTTCATTCTGATTCATTCCATCTCTGCCACAACTCTGCTCTTTCCTAGAATCTGACCTTTGACTTCAGAAACTTGAAGCTTCAAGTTTAAAAGTTAAATGAATTCTTCTACATTTATGAAAAATAAGTTGAAAAAATCCAGGTACTTTAAGACCTGGAAAAAATTAATATATAAAATATAAGCATAAGCCACAGATTTTATTTCATACACTCTGCTTTTGGTATACTCATCCTTCTGCCCACAAAGTACCTCAAAATAAATATTCTTATGTAATATTTCCAAAACCATCCGAGATCTATAATTGTACTTCTTATTTTCAGAGAAGAGTTATGCAGTCTTGTTGACTTTCAAGAAAATTTGGACTTAAATAATTTACAGAAATGGCGCTAGGATACATTTGCAAGTCTTCTCTTGTAATACTAGAAGAAACCAAGGTTTTGAGACATTCAGTAGTCGTAAGTCTAACTAAAAATTTATTATTCAGATAATTTCACAACAAGAACGTTAGGATCTTGAAATGAACAGACCAAAGCTGGATAGTGACCAAAGAACAAACCTAGAATTCCAATTAAACTGTCCTTTCCAACCAAGAAATGCCCTAATTCTCTCTTTCAGTGAATATTCATTTGACTCCCTTGCCTTACTTCAGGACTCTTCCTCATTACACTTGTCCTTCAACGGTATTGCATCGGTACATCAAGACCAGTTTTGCAAATGCCAATCCAACGTGTTTCTTTTTCTAGGATTGCCTTTCATAAATCAGGAATTATACAGGTAATAAAAGATACAGGGGAAGGAAATCCCTGAGCAAGCAATCTCCCAGCCAAAGACTTAATATAAATGGAGTTGAACAGCCAATCCCAATTTAGAGACAGGATACTCTTAAGTTCAGATGCCCATCTCCAAGTACAACAGTATCCAATCTGGGCCAGTTACAAACCTGCCACTACCAACCATTCCTGTACAAACAGCCAGACTGCTCCATGCCTCTTAAAAGAAATCAGGTGGCAAGAATTTTATGATTCATAACATTTAAAGACTTATTAAGGTCCATAAATAGTACAAGTAATTTTTAAAAAAACTTCTGTTGCAGGAAGAAAAATATGTCATTATGAACTTCAGCAATGTCAGCAACAGCATTGTGTGCTGAATAGGGGACTGATTGGAGAATGTTCTAAGAAAACCAGGTTGATTTAATCATTCCATGCCAGGTGTTGGATTTTTTCAGCACAATATACACAGTGGGTAGCTGACACAAAATCTCCAGTTTCAAGGAGTTCAATATATTTCAGGTTGGTTTTGTGTCAAAGGAACGCATTTATACAAGCTGTGTTGGCCAGAAATTGTGAAATCAGAGTTGTATTCTGAGCCCATTGGAAATTTCTAAATGGTTTTTTTTAATTGCACACTTCATTGCAATGGGAAAGTCACAAAGCTTCATCAGGTAGTATAATTTTCCCCTCTGCATCTGCTATAGTATGCTCCTGTAAACAATATTTTAACCTGTGTGTGTGTCTTAAGAACACTAATTGGGTAGGGCCATTTGGCTGGAAATTCTTAGGCATAATATGGAGCCCTCTGGCTCCTACCAACACTGATCTCCACTGTGCTAAGCACCAGGAAAACCACTCAGTCTCCAAGTGGCACACTTAGATTTAGAGCCCACAGTAATAACCACCTATAGGAAAGAGGGAAAGGGACAGAGAAGAAAAACAATTTGGTTTTGTTTAGATGAGATAACAGAGTCAGAAACAAAGCCAAAACTTCATACTTCCTAGACAGTATCTCTTCTCCTAGACCAGGGGAGATAATTTCCCAAGGACTACTGTTGCCTGCATTTCTTAGTCTAAGTGATAAAAAGAAAAATTCCTAAGCTTGGTTAGTGACAGGTTTATTCCTCCCTCCATTCCTTCCCCTCTCCCTCCTTCCCTTTTCTCCAAAATGTACTTCCCATACTGACTGACTTATCTTGTGCAAAATTGCCCCTGTAACTCTGTCAAGTTATATGGGAGAGAAAAAAGCATGACAAAAAAAAAAAAAAAAGCTGATTAAATAACAAACTATCACTCACAGACTTACATAAGTGTTCAACTAAAATTTGGGGATGCAGATTACCAATGCTTTAAGGAAGCATTCAAATCATGATATTTACTTTTTAATACTCCCCTTTTAAAGAACAGAGATTAATAGAAAATTAAAAATTACATCACATTTTTAGCCTGTGGAAGCGGCAGTGGTGGTTACACCTACCCCCACACATGCAGCAAGCCACAAGCACATGCAACTGCTTGAGTGCGTGACCACACTCAGACATGCTGACAGGCAGGTTAACCCAGGGGAGATGACACACCTCCACCAACTACACCTGTCCGAGGTCTCCCAGAGAGTTACAGAGATTTGTCTGCTTTCCAAGACAGTGAGGACTACATGTTTGAGGTCAATATAGCATGAAACTCACACTAATAAGGGCTAATGAGTAAAAAGCATGTTGCTATGGACTGCTTCTAGGCAGAAATAAACATCTAGGTTTTGTCTGTTTATCCAAAGAGCAGATTGTTCCCAAGTGAGATGCAAGCATGATCAAAATCCAAATACAACAATTCTTCTAACTGATCTTTATTCCATCATAAAACTGCAATTTGTCAAATGCTAACATTTCATGGAAGCACTTCCTTTTGACAGAACACAGATAGAGGCAAGTCTGGAAACCTGCTGTTTATTTACCTGTCTCCTCAGTAATAAGAGCTGGATGCAAAGACTTGCAGGTTTCAGAGCCACCTGAGCTCCCAGCTGCCTGACTCCAGCCTGTGACTCCCAGGACAGCTTCCCACTCACCAGAGAGCCCCAGGAGCCCATAAAGCTGCTGAATAAAACTGCTATAATCCTTTTAGTTTCACTAGCAAACCCCACTGATTAACAGCAGCAAAACTGTCAAACCCTGTCAGCTTCACACAGCAGCAGTCAGGGATCCTGGGGAGAATACCGGTTTCATAAGCAAAACATTGTGATATTTTAATACCATGTTCTGGGGGAGAGGGACAGCTTTTTATTCCAGTTTAGAATTGTCACTGTTTTGGGATGAAAGTTGGTGAATAAAAATTTGATTTCAAAGCCAACTCTCCCAGAACCAAGTGAATCCTATTTGGATACCTCATGATTTCTGTAGTGCTGTTTTCCTGTAGGTTACTAGTCTGAATCAAGAGACTCATGACAGCATAGGAGTATGCTATAATCCTTTCTCTGTCCTTTCTACCACAAAAGAGGAAGTAGCAATGAGATCTAATTCGTACCCATATACAGGGGCTTGCCAACATAAATATTTCAACCAGAGAAGCAGCCTAAGTCAGTAAATTATCTCCTAAAATCTAAAAAGCATTCACTCATCAAACAGATAGTCTGGTCCCTGTGCTGTATGAGCTGAGGGGACCCAGCAGTAACTCATTACAAAATCATTCCCATACACTGCTGGAGAATGCATACTCTGTGACACCAGGACATCATCTTACTGCATTTTTGCTCAACAGTTAATCTTATGCAGCTTTGATCTTAACTGGACTTTCCAATATGAATAGATATTATAGTTTTAAGAAAGGTCCCAAACCATAGTAATTTAGTAATCCAAATATACATGGGAGGAAAGTTTGCACAATTTTTATAACCTTAAGGCTTTTACAGGACAGGGAAAATGGACAAGACATTAGGGAACAATTATGAGAGAAAATAATTAAAAGCCAATTTTTTCCATAGCTGTGTCTTTATATTAATAGCATTTCTTACATCTTTCAAGAAACAGAGGTTGATTTGAGACTGCTCTGAAGCAGAGTATTGCCATTGTATGTTGGCCTGCTCACTAGCTCTGTGGAAAATTAGCCAAAGGAAGAAAGATTAGTCCTACAGCTAACACAGACATGGCTAAAGGCTTGTTTTACACAGTGCCAAGATTTTACTGTCATGGTTAAAGGCCTGGAGTGCTCTTGTATTTAACTGGAGACAGAGCAAGGTATGTTTCCCCTCAGCTGAAACAAACCACAGACTCAATTGAATTAATCATCAATTAAAAACTATTCCATCTCACATCATATTTTTCCTCCTCTGCAAAGTAATCTCAAGTCCCTGTCTCTCACTCCACCAACTTCCTCACAAACCCTTCAAACCCACACAGATTATCTTGCAGAGACCTCCAAGCTGCCCAGTATCACATTTTCAGACACTCACCTTGCCTGACTTTTCTTTCTGAGACTGTCAAGTTTCAGTTATTGGAGATGTCAGCCTGAGACACCTAAGCATTAAATCTTTGCCAATTTTCTTTAAACCAATTTATGACATTATGTGCAATTTTTCCACCGTAAGTTACAATAGTTTTAGGCAACATGCATAAGGAGTTGCATATTTTGCGTGACAGATCTTGGAGATGATGCCAACAAGCTGCTGCTTTCAAGGGTACAAGCCACAGCTGAGCCTGTTTCATAGCACTATACCCACCATGGTTTTGCAAAGCCCAGCAGCCACTGCCAGCCCCAGCTCTGTGATTGCATGATTTCCATCCATTTTGACAACATGGAGTTTCTGCTGGCATTGTCAAGACTGAACACTGCAGAAAAAACTTTTTTTTCCTAGATTAACTGTAAACAAATGTAAATCTTTTGTGACAGCTGACCCGAGAAGATAGTTTAGGTGCTGCAAAGGTAAAGTCCTACCTTCCCACCTTCAAAATTCTTTCCTCTGTACGAAAATTCATATTTCAATGCAGTATCTCAGTAAGATGGCTAAAGCAGCAGTTTCTAGAAAGACAATTTTTCTTTGTTGCTGAGAGACTTGTCATAAGTGACCTACAAAGATTTTTAATACCTTCAGTCATAACCCTTATTAGTACCTTTTCTTAAATAAAAGGTGAAAGAGGTCCTTAAGCCAACTGTCCTTAAGGTTTAGGGCTGTGGGCATTTTTCAAAGTGAGAGACAAGGAAGTAAGGGAAAGAAGAGAATAAAGATAACACAAATTATATGCTGCACTGAAAAGTCTCACAATTTAACTAAAAAAGTGTTGTCTATCTATGGCAAATAGCACCTTGCAACACATTTCAACACTATATTTTAATAAGGGTTAACAAACATAAGTCAAAGATCAGGTGGTTAAGGGGAAATGATAAGTAATCTGGAACTTCATTTCACTCTGAGCCACTTTTACCTACTCTTTCATGTCATGCACGGCACACTGACAGCTCCTCAAAGGAATAAGAACATAATGCTACCCATTTCCTTTAGCCTATTGCAAGATATCACAAATAGCTCTTATCACTGAAGTTTCCTGGAAAAAAAACAAGACCAAACTTCTCAGGAAAAAACAAGCACAAACAAAAAAAAAAAATCAAAACAAACTAACACACACACAAAAAAAACAAACTAAAAATCCAAGAAATGCAAATGTTTCCAAGTTTTACTACTGAGGCTGGGAAGATGACTGAAAGACTTAGCCCTTTTGCAGAAAAATGTGAAGAATATGGGTTTTAATGAGAGGATGGTTTCATTCCAGATTTCTCTGGAACAGGGCCGTAACAATGGGAGCCTGCCCATAATATGGAACACTGTGTATTGCAACAACACATACAGGATACAGCATCTAACTATATATAGCCACAATATATAAATATAGCCAAATCGTACGTTGTTTAGAGTTTACACGACTAGAACCTTAGCTTTACTGAGATCCCAGGCCACTTCATAATAGAAGGACAGTTTTGTAGCACAGATACCAAACACTAACAAAGCTAGATATCCCAGGCTACATTCAAAGGGAATTATGGATTATCAACAACTTTTACAGAAAATAAAATATTGGGATGAGAAGCCCCCCAAAGTTTTCTTAGACAACATGTAATTAAATAACAGACACATTCAGAGATACATAATTCTGTCCAAGACATTAGAAAATATGTGCCTACTGGTAAGTTTCTACATCCCTATTCAGGAACCTACTTTCTAACACCACTGGTAGAAAAATTAAATGTTCTGCAATACAGCTGAAATAAACGTCTTTAGTATTGTGACAACATACCCCCCAAATAAATATTGAAAGATGTAGGTCTGGATTTAGTGGTCTAAATTTAGACTCCCAGGATTAAGAGCAGAACAGTGACAATCACTGAATCACACTGCCAGCTGAAACTGCTTGACTTACTGAGTCTGTCAATTAATACTGTAACTTTTTTCACAGATAAAAAACTCTTTTAAAAAGTCTAGTTCTGTCTCATAGATTGTACAAGAATCAGCAGCATTCCAAATAAATAAGAAAGTTATGTTCTGAATTTCTAGCAGAAACAAGCAATCACAAAAGAGTCGAACTTACTGTTTTCCAAATACCATTTGCTTCTGCTTGGATTGCAAAAACACTGAGAACAAACAAAACAAGATCAAAGACAGAGTCCACATTGTAGAAAATCTTGAAATAGCAACAGAAATCTCAGAAGCAAGAAAGAAAAGACAAACAATAGAAAGAAACAAGGACATAACTTGGAATGAGTCTACAAATGAGGCTTTTTGTGTATCAGCACAAATACCTTACTTGTGTTTTCCCCCCAGTAACATTATTCTAGCCCATGCTGAAACAAGCCTGGATTCAGAGCGGCTCACACCAGGTGCATCAAAAAATCCAGCGGAGGAGAAGAAGAAGGAAAATTGTTTAGATGGCATTATCATCAGGAGCCTTATAGCTATAAACATACTGCTTTGTTCATTTTTATATCAGAAGTTAATTCAGTGGTTACCATTCAGGAGAAAACACTGTGAGATTATCTCCCTTCTTCTTACCCCCATTTACTAGCGATCTCTGCAGGCCCACAGCACAAACAGGTTTTATAAAGTTTTGCAGAGAATTAGAAAGGCAGCTTAATTACCGCCAGCAGGCAGGTTTCCAAGAGAGAGCCATAAAGCAAGACGGTGTGTGGAGGTATCACGGTTGAGAGGGTCAAACTCCGTCTGCGGGGGGCAGAAGACGTCCCTGCTCCCTCAGACCTGGCTGGCAGGTCAGGCACCCTGGCACTCCCCACCCCTTTTGGGCAACAGATTAAAGCCACCTGTTAGAATTTCAAATTAGGCCAATTAATTTCGGCTTGGGGCAGGGTGTACTCACACCAGCCACAGCCTGAGCGTTAGAAACTGGTGGAGACAGGAAGGAACAAAGCAGCTTGGGGTCAATAAAAATCTATCAATAGTTTTGTAAGGGTGGGGCAACTCTCGCAACGACAGGAAAAAGGGCTAAAGTACCTGTAAACACAGAGCTCATAGAAAGACCCTGGGCATATGTTGGTCAGTCAGTAAAATTAAGTTCAGGTGACCCCAGTAAAGCAATTCAGGGTCTCTGCAGTGCCTAGTGCAGGAACATGGTCATTAAGGTCGAGACCATTACAAGATCCTGAGGAGGAAGGTTTTGTCTGCAGCACTTGTGAACACAACATGCTTTGCAGTCCAAACACTCTTCAGACCCACAGCCCAGCATCAAAGGAGACGGGCAGAACAAAAGAAGATGCAGAACACTGGGTTTTTATTTCAGCTACGAAAAAAAGAAAATAGTGGAAGCGACTCACACAAGTCCTTTTCTCTTTGAGTGAATACTGTAAAGAATAAGCAGCATTTCTGTAGCTAAAGCTGTGGGTCTGCTGATTAAAGCCATGTGATTTTGTCAGTGCCCTGAAGCCCCATTAGCCCTTGTCTGTGCTGATGAGGATGCAGAAGAAGAGAGCTGAGAACCTGTACTGCAGTTGTGTGGGAAATGCTTGGCAGCGTAGCAGGCAAAGGGTTAAATGCACAGGAAAAGTGCACAGAAATTAAGATACTTTGTCGCAGGAGGGTGGCACACACCCCCTAGAATCCTTCAGCCTGTTCTGCAGCCAAATATCAAATGGCCACCTTCAATTTTCCTTTCTCTTAGTTAGAGAAGACGGTCCACAGTTAGCGAAGTTAATACACAGATGCTTAGAAAGACATCTTCAAAGCTCTGTTTAATTTTCTGTGTCTGAACAGTTCCATGACCCACTTCTTAATTGCTGCATCTAATGGAGGTGGGAGGGTAGATGAAAAATGCCAAGCTTTATGAGACAGTGAAGCCTATTCAGTTCCCTGTTGTTTTGCTATTTATTTCCATAGTGGAATATCATAATCCTGACATGAGCATTCAGAATAATTTTCTTAATAGAGGACTCTTAAGAATACAGACTCATCTTGTATTTTAAAACACTTTATTCACTGCTGTTTCATTAGATACCCTTGGAAGGCTGGAAGCCTTAAATCTAACTACAGCTTGGACCTAATCCTGCCCCACAGAACAATATGACAAACCTCTCAAACTCCTCTGGAAATTACTTAAATCAGGAAGAGCCTGGCCACTGATTTCTTGTATGCTCTGTTACAGAGAGGTAACAATTTGATTTTGCAGGGACCAGTGCAAAATAGCCTGGATGGTGAGACAAAGCAGGAGAAAAAGGAGTAAAGAAAATAGTATTTTGGAGAATGACTAACTTTTTCATTTTTATATGTAAAACTACATGCACATACTTATTCTAGTCTAGAAAAAGCATCTGGGGCCAGGCTCAGAATAGGTTTTATAGCTCTAGACAAGACCTCTATAGAGAACAGATATATTCCATCAAAACTGCAACTCTAGTTAATCTAAAGAAAGAACCCTGCTCAGCTCTGCCTTGATTTCCTGCATCATATCATGAAATTCCAGGCTTACATTTTATGATATGGTGAATCATAAGATAAAGTAGTTAATCTTTTGAGGGAACTGAATACCAACATTTCCAGGGAAATATCCTAACTATTGTGGCATAGGATATCTCCTCCCTTTGTTCTATTTTGTCTCATGGATCTCTTCTCATTGCAAGCACTTCCGTAATAAAAACAACCCAACTGAGGCACTGAAAGAACTGAAGAGTGCCATTCTCAGCAAGACAGGTAGCTTTCAGCTTTCTCAGTCAGGAAAGGAAACAAAATCAACATCTTTCACACCCTGACAAAGTAGCCAAATTTTCTGTACAGGCAACAGTGGCCAGAACCTAGCCTTCATTTTCCACATTTTAGCAGAAAGGCAAACACAGGTACTTCCTTAAACACATTTTGCTGTTATTTTCTCTCAAGCAGCTCTCCACCCAGCATACTGGCTTTATACAGAGGGACTGAGATATAGGAATATGGGTGCCTTTCTCCACACTCCAAAATAAGTTTATACACACCTCAGAGCTGTGCCTGTTACCTACATGGCAAACTCCTGCCTAAGCAATAGCCCTTAACATCCTAATTTCCCTCTAATTTCTATAACCTTGCATTTTCAGTGTCCCCTCAGAGCAACAGAAAGAACTTACATTCCTGAATTTCTCTTTCAAAGGTTAACTGCAAGGTAAAGCATAGCTGCAGTTTCACAGCACTGCAGGGGGGGAAACAACAAGAACAAATGAAAATAAGAGCTGGGAATAAGAGGAAATCACTTAATCTAGTTTAGCTTGTTTCATCTTTTCTCCTGCTGCCCATGAAGAAAGTGATCACCTCGGGAGGAAAAAATAATAGTTCAATAATCCCAGTTTATTCCTGGGATAGAGAATGAGTCCCTAAGCTATTTCTTGTCAACTGGATGCCATTAGACCACTGCCAGCCAACCTGTGACTACTGTAAGGAAACGCAGGTGCAGCAATCATCAGCCAGCAGGCACCAAGGCAATGTGGGCCCGCTGCTCTAGAAAAACTCTGCAGAAAACACGGGCATCATTTCCCTTAGCAAGATGGTGGGAAAAAACAGACTGCATTAAGCTGACAGCCACCTTTCCTATACCTAGCCAGGTCCTGATCTCTGGGGAGACTGTGCTTGCCCCTTTCTGTCACCTCTATCTGTAGAGTCTGAATGTTTACTTGAATTGAAGTTATCTCTGTTATAAAGAGATTATACTCTGGTCATTCAATTTAACTTCTGAGCCTGGGGCTTGAGGATTTTATGTGCATATGTATGTCACCCATTAAAACCCAAGCTGAAAATAATAGGTTTTAAGAGTAGAAGAGCCTCTGTTTCTGCAGACTAAAATTGTGAAATCAATAGGAGTCTGATTCTCAAAATAGTTAGACATAGGTATACCAGCTGCTGAAGTCTAGTTTTAGCACTAGTGAACTATCATGATAATGTAGAGTGGACCCTGCATTTACAGGTTTTAGGTAACGCTTTACCTGTTTATGTTCCCAGTATAGCTTCTTCCAGGACCTTTAATGTTTTCCCAGTACCTTTAATGTTGTTGCTCTTCTCTTATATGAGAAATGTTGCTCCACTGCCACAACCCCTTGCAAAACATCTGTTGCTTATTCTGGGTCAGTAGCCTATCCCAGGAAAGTATTTCCAATGCTGATCCCTGTACTAGCACTAAGAATCATATTCTTCTATCACAGAAAAATAGGATTCCTTTCATCCATCTCCTGGTTCTTTAACACATTAACACTACTGAATTTTTTTTCCTATAGGTTTGAGGATAAAAAATCTTTTGTTAATGTTCTTAAAGGTGAGGTTGTCACATTTATACACATATCTAGGGTTTTAAGGCAAATGTTATTGGGTTACTAAGAGAATCAGTACAAATGCCTCCATCTTCTTTGTGTTTCCCCCAGTGTCACCAATGAGATTTTGGTACTTGTAGCTAATTTATGGTCTCAGTCTTGGACTCTACTTGCCAGCTTGAAGCAAAACCACAAAACCATGAGGAAAAAGCCATCAAAGGGATGCAAAAGGTGTGATTATTCTGACAGTAATAAATTTAAGATGGAATTCTTATATAATCTATACCTATTGTAACAATCTACATTAAATTACCTTCTATTCCCTGGGCAGTGGTAGGGACCGATCAGGATTATTTAACCATCATTATTTTAGTATTTCACTTGTTTGATTTATTAAGTACCTCCATATGCAGAAAATCTGCATGTAGAGAAAGTCCTGTATGTATATATATGTGTATATATATATACATGTGTGTGTGTGTATGTAAACATGCATCCGCCATAGTTTATCAAACATGAATGTTATACAACTTCCTAAAAGCACAGCAGAAACCTGTCAGTCAAATAGCTGGAAAGACAGATTTTGATATTTCTCCCTCACTAAATATGAACACATTACTTTGAGACAAAAATAATAATGCCTTGCTTGGTTCATGTTTTATGCAAAAATCAGTGTTGGTAGATGAGAGACTTTTATCTAAGAAGCAGAATTAATGAAATAGCTAAATTCTCTTTCTAGCTTCTAGACTTAAATAACCTTGTGCAAATCGCTTAACCTCCCTATATCTCCCTTAAAATACCAGAGGCAATAAAATATCTACTTTTAGAGACTTCCAGAAAGCCTCAGGGAGAAAGACGATGTACTCTATTTATTTGAGGATCAGTTTGATGTCAGTGATATTAACAGGTCATGGTCATGTGTGGACTTTGGAAACAGCTGGCTACTTCCATTACAGTTGTGCCTCAAAATTAACATAGTGACTGCTCCTCACATCCCATTCATGGTCTCCAGCAGTGATTGACATCAAGGCAGAGGACTTTTCACTGAAGCTGATTAGGAGAGTCCACATTACAGCAGCTCTGCTTCAGAGACAAGAACAAGTAGGCAACAATAATGACAGACGTTGCTCACGTTCTCATGGGGCTCTGCCCTTTGATCAGATACAAAATATGACACACTAGGAAGCAAGCATTTCTTTCTTTTTTCAAAGTCACTGTTCATGAATACTTAATAGAAAAGACTTTGCATCTTTTTAAACCATTAAGCAAGAAGTAATGGGTTTTTTTGCATATTCACTTTCACTGGGAGAAAAAAAGAACATTTTAAAAAGTCATTCTCTTCCATTAACATGAGCTTTTTTTGTATGTTTTCATATCATTTGGGATTTTTTTTCTAAAAGCGCTCTAACTATATAGTTAGCTTTCCTGAAACAAATCCCTGATGTGAGTTTTTTTACATAAGAAGTTGAGTATTTCTGAATTCTTCCTATCCTGTGTCCTTTACACCCACATGTGAAGAAAACACAGCTGCTAAAGTACAGGGGAATCCTTTCCTACCACGCCCTGCTGTGGACCCATGACCAAGTTTCTCTCCTCGTTAAAAAAGGAGCTGAACCTCTGCTGCCGTTACTTATCCACAGCTGACTCCTTGTACCTGCTCCAAACTGAATCCAACCACTTCCATTTCACAGAGTTACTAGGAGAAGGAGAAAATGGTACAGTATCCCAGTAATATAAATATAAAAACATACCCAGGCCAGGGAACATCTCTTCGTTTCAGGACTGTATGGTATTTTGCGGTGTAGTTCTGAACACACCATGAAAGGGCATACTGGTAATATCTGAAACAAATTTTTACAGGTAACAGCAAGAAAACGAATAAACTTTCAGCATCTTTTGCTTCTGTGTCAAAATATACAAGTTACAATAGGTAACATCAGCCTGAATTTTTAAAAAGGATAACTGGTTTAATTACACTGATATTTTCTAACTTTTCTGGAGAACAATATACACAATTACTTTAATGACTACAAAACACAGTATTACTTCTCTCCCTTAGTACAGTATATCAAAGACAAGGACAACAAAAGACAGAAGTTCAATTCTCCTTAACTCTCTTCCTTTAAAGCTTTTAAAACTGATTTTTAACGGGTCCTGCTGCTGAAATTTTGGTATCAAATGAGCACAAGGAAAAAAATCACATTGTAAAAATTTTCACTTTGGTACTCTGCTCATTTTTCTCTTTCATGGTTTCCTATTGGGTGGTAAAAGAAGTTTCTACCTCCTTATCAAAATGGGATAATGGCTTTATGTCAATTGTTGTCCCTTTTCTGAATCTTTTACACTGTGAGATTACAAAAAAAAAAGTTCGACATGCTGGCCACATGGTAATTCCGAGTGCTGCACTAGTTCTGTGCCTGGTATACAACTAAAAGGCCAGGCTTTTCAGACAGCTTTCAAGTCCAGATCATCTGGTTCTAAATAATTAGGTCATCATAGCAAACAAATAGAAATCTACCCAAACTCAGTCACTTTAGGTGCTCACTCTCCCTGAAATATCACAGAATCTGTCAAGGTCACACACAACTCATAGTAGCAGAAATTAAAATGAGAGGGCATTCTCTTTGCTTTTTTTTTTTTTTAATTGAAACACCTCACTTTTGCAAAAATATTTCATCTAATTAAACTTCAGAGGCGTAAAAACTATGTTGTCCTCCCCTCTACAATCAAAGGAATTAAAACAGCATCTTCTGCCCTCTAAGATTTCTCAAACTATCTGCTAAGCCTTCTTTCATTTTTACTCTTACATGAAAAAGAGCAAAAGAGCTCAAGAGATTTAGTGCAAGAGTTCTGAGTTTTCCTGCAGAGAAGGAAGAAGATGAAGTCAAGGTGTTTGGCAGAGTTCATGTGTCCTGCTAGGTCACAGCGACAGAAGGCAGCACTGCCTGGGCCAGTAGCAGGCCACTACATCCTCACCCAACAAAAGCAGCAGCAGCACTGGAGACATCATGGGACATATCCGAGCAAGAGTGGAAAGTGTGCAGAAAAAAAAATCAGTTTTGATATGTATGATTTGTAGGAATGTACAAGAGGAAAGGACATGGTATGAAATGGGAAACATCCATTTGCAGTCAAAGTGAAAAGTTACATTATATGTGAAAGGTTTCTGTTTGGGCATTATATGACTGTCTTGCTTATTGTTTTACTCCACATTCTTCATAAGCAAGTATTTTTATAAAGATAAAAGCTATTTTGAAACAAAAAGTTTGAAAGGACTTTAAAAAAAAAAAGAAACACAATTAACAGGGAAATGAGCTAATTTATCTTTACAAAATGAGTCATTTAAGCATTTCTAATACATGCGTCTTTTCACCAAAACCATTTGCTTGTTTTGACCCAATTTCACAAGAAACATTTGTTGCTTCTGAAATTCCGGTACTGAGTGCATTTACCTTTGGTCAGATTAATTTGGGGTGTTATCTGGAGATGTGGATTCCCACAGATCCCAAGGACCACTGTCTTAGTTTTGGAGGAAGGGTAATTTCTACGAAAACAGAGGCAAAGTCCTAGACCAGCTAGTCTGAGCAGCACCACAAGTACCCAGCCCTGTCCAAACTCCACCAGGTCCTGGTGCTGACCGAGAAGATATGATTTCTGTGTTCCCAGGCAGATTTCTTGTGCCAGAGTGTGTCAATATCTAGGGAGCTTTACAAAGTTCAAAACTTGGACAGTGAAATCAAGGTCAAGTTGTTAAAAAAAGGAACCACCACATAGATGAAGAACTCTATTTCAAACTGAAGAGCAGTAGGTGGAAAATTTTAAAAGACACAGAGCACACAGAGAGATGACCCAGGGCTCTCCTTAGTCCTCACAATTGTTAAGCAAGTATCACTAAGTTTAGAGAAAGCACCTTGGGTCTGTTTTGTTTGACTTTTAGTGGGTTTCTGTCTGTGCATTTGTTTGTTTTCAGGTTTTTCTCCCAAACACATCTGCACTTTATCTGTTTTTCTTTCTTCAGAGGAGCTAATGCAGTCCACTCTGGCACGCAACAGGGCTTTCTGTTTCAAAACAAAAGCTTTTCTTCTGACTCTACCATGATTTTTTTTCTCCATGCCATGGCCAATCTCTGTCCAGGTCAAATGATGTATCCTTGGCAAAGTGCTCAGCTCTGCAGGAGTCATGCCTGTATGTCTCCTGCACAGCAGTAGTTCTACAACACAGCAGCAAGTTGCACAAATGCACTCAATCCTACTCATTTCTGGTTCTGCCAAATGTTAACATAGTCAGACGCAAGGAAAAGATTGGAACAAAGTGAAAACAATGTAAGGTGCTCTGCCATGTGTAACTAAGCAATCAAGGAGTTAGAAAACAGACCTCTAGCCACTTGCTTCAGAAATTAAATACACCTCACCTCTAGTCTCTCTAGAGCTAAAAAACACAGGTGAGAGGGAGAAGGGTGTTGAAAATTATGTCACATCAGACAAAATTACCTTCACGAAACCAGGGCCAAAAAACCTGACAGCATTGAAACTGGCCACCAAACCCACAGAACTGTGGCAGTTTACACCCATCAAAAATTTTGCCACGGATTGTTTCTGGTTTGTCACTCCTCTGCCTGCAGAGAAGCCTGCAGTAGGCATGATGAATGCATATCATCGCAGGATGGGCAGAAATCCAGTCACTCAGCATTGGACAAGGCAGTGAGAAAAAGAACATTTTCATTTCTTTCATGTTTGTTGCCTTTGAAAATATTTGTATTGAAATAATTATAGTTTTATTTAATACTACAGTTTCATAATTACAGCTTCTAAAACAATGCACTTATTCTCCAGAGTATCAGAAAAAATGTTCATGTGCATTCTACATTTATAGAATATCCAGACACATCACTGAAAAGGCAAGCAGGGCGATTTGTGGATTTTTTCCTTAGATGCTTTGCACAGAGGCAGCAAAACATATGTACTTTGTGTAGTAGCAATAAGAATAATTATTATTATTAATAATAATAATAAAAATTAGCTCTTGTGCAATTCAGCATGAAAACCGTGCATGGATACCATCAGAGCAAATTAATCACAGATCTTTGTGTGCTAGGTGAGCTAAAGAAAAATCCAGTGATGCAAAGACTGTGGCCAGCTCAGAAATCCCTCTATAACTACATCTACAAAGCAAGACTCCCTGTGTAGGGCTGATGGGAATGCCCTACTTTGTTCTGATCATGTACCAAGATAAAAGTCAAAAGGTTCGTGTCATTCTTCTTCCTAGCATCTAGGAAAGGTATGTGAACCTGGAATATCCCATGTCACTCACCATCATCAGAGGAGTTGAAGACTGTGGACCTATAGAGATATTTCTCTCTTGTGCACATTTTTAAAAGTAATAGAGAATTTTTTCTATTCTAAACAGTGCTGAGGCTGGCAGTAAAAACACATATTAGTGCACCTCTGACTACTCTATCCTTTTCCTGGTCAAAAGGCAGAATTTACTAGAAAATTCATGGACTTTCAATGACATGCTCTTATTGATCTGGAGACTGCTGGAACCATCAGAGCATGGGCACTTGGGTTCACTGATGCAAAGGTAATCTTCACACTTGATCATATCCCAGTTAGCTGAGCAGTGGTGCAGTCTTCAGACCAGCCTGGGTCTCTCCAAGCTCATGGCAGAAAACAAAAGCCACAGTACTCTGTTTCTCTCTCTATAGTAGTAGCAGTGACTTTTTTCACATGCCAATTTGTATTTTATGTCTCTTTAGTTCAGCATTTGTGCCTTTGCATCAGCCCAAAACTCAAAAGAAAAGCGTGCACCTGCCTACAGTTTTTTAGTCTATGACTGAATCACTAAACAACTGCCAGCTTACCTTTGTGCCCCATGACATGGCGAGCTTGTCATTGGAAAGCAATCTGGGTACTCAGTGAACCACAGTACACTTTCTGCTAGCTCGTGCATAGCACACGTAGTGCGTCAAGTTATACATTGCAACTAACCATGGTACCTCTCATTTATAACATCACGTCGCATTATGTCAGGTTATATTGTGTCAAGCCACATCATTTTCAATAAAAGAAACTCTGTCAGACATTGCAGTGATAACTTCCATTCTTTTTTATTTCATTTGATATGAATGGCCCATTTATTATAACACCAGTGACCCCCTTCCACTTCCATCTCTGAGGACCTCTCGGAAATGTTTGTTTTCCTTATACAAATGCTAGAATCAAACATGTAATTTCTCCTGCCAGTTTCATAAGGTCCCTGTCATCCAGTCCCTCAGGAATGTCTCCTGAAAGAGCAAGAATTCAAAAAGATACTTTATTACTTCAAATCAATAATATTAATATTTTCTGTTCCACAGTGTATCCACATCTCGTCCAAGTGGATTACAGCACTTTGCAAACATTAGCTTTTCAAGAGACTAGCCTGAAAAAAAAAGTGTTGGAGCAGCTGCCTTACTTTACTGAATTTGCTCTGGAGCTTTACAGAATATGTGCATACTGCCTGAAGCCACAAGTGTGGATTTGCTGGAAGATCTCGTAACTACTTCATGCCACACACACCTCTCCCTGCAATTTTCCATGTTTAGTTACCTGTTAATCTTTTTTTTCTACACCTTGTTAAATTGTCAGGACATTGGATAAGGGACCAGTTTTATAGTGGGCATCTGGAAAAATGAGGTGTGATCTGGGTAGCTGACACACTGTAATACACGAACTTTGTATTTCTGGAGGTACCAGACCACAAGTATGTGTGCATATGTATGCACAGAATGATTGAAGCAGGCATCAGCCCCAAATTAACTGTGCACATAATCTGCTTTTTCCTCCATCTTTGTTATAGCTGCTACACCTGCAGCCAGGCTGCAGCTCTCCTCAATCTGAAGGCCTCCTTGTTGTAAAGTGTTAGAAGGGGAAGCACAGCTCCAACACAGCTTTCTCCACAAGGAGAAAAATCATCTTGCTTCATCTTGAAACCCTATGGTGAGCTTCTTAATAAGATGCAGCCACTGACTCCAAAGAGGTGTGACAGACCTGTGCAAAAAGCAGTAGATGTCACCATGAAAGGGAACCCCAAAGGTGTAATGAGGGCTCAACATCTGGATTCCCTTATCTTCCATGTGGCACTCATCCTAGCCAGAGCACCTGGGCATTGTGCTAGTGAGTGTGTGGGAGAAATCCATGAGAACATAGAGTGACTGCCATCAACTGTATTTAAGATATCACCTTAATTTTCAATGAGGTCTTGCACAGAGTTCTGCTACGTTAATTTCATACATAATTGTGAAAAGCTTCAGACTTTATGCTCAGTATGCTTATTATACTGACAACTCAATAAATTTCCTACTTGTAATATTTTCCAGTAATACATAAATTTTATCTCTTATGAAATCATACTGTGAAGAATCAGAGATTACCACTGTTTTTATCTAATATGACACAGCGTTCAAGTAAAAAATACGGTTTATTACAGCTCAAATATTAAATAGTTTCATTGTTTAAAAGGAATATATTTTCTGTACAAATTTAATTCTATAAAATTCATTCTTTAATTAAGGCCCTGATGCTTGTTCATCCAACTAATATAGTAATCTATCTTAGAATACTAAAAAATAACATTCCTACTCAACAATAGGGAAAAAAGACAGCTAAAAAATGTCCAAGAAACATGCCAGTTTTGCTCAATTAGTGCAATAAGGATGATGTAAATAGCACCAGTTCTTAGTACATATCACTTGACCATACTAGACTAAACACATTGTCTATTCATAGAAATCACTTCTCATCTAAGTAAGAGTCCAAAAGTCAGAAAAGAGGAAAAATTAAGCCTTATATTTAGAGCTCGAACCAGTGAATATTTAGGTCCAAAATCTACATTGATGTTTTATAAACAAAGGATTAAATATAACTTCATATACATATATATATATATATGTATATATACACATATGTATGCACATAGAGATACTGCAGTCAAGACCACAGAATAGAAATACTTTACATAACTTCACCACAGAGTGCAAATTTGACATTCCAGTACACCAAAACAAGACCTATGCCTTTGAATGCTTTTCAGAAAGATTAGATGTGAAAGAGTAATATCAAACTGAACGACATATTTCTTTGTTCATCCAAAGGGGAGTTTTTTTCCTACAGAATCACAATAAGGACAGGCTTATAAGCAGTATGCTTACAGAACAAGAGATTAACTTTTCCCCAATGGCAGAAGGCTTTAAGTAAATACAGAAGTAAGAGGACAATAACTTTGGATAAGAAATTCTCAAAATGAAACATGCACCCAGCATTTGGAGGTACTTGTTATACCAAGTCTGAACAGGTGTCTTGCCAGGAAACTATACGTCTGTAAAAACTGTATTCACCTATGCAGGGAATGATACTGAATTTACATCTACTTTGCACATGCCAAAACATTTGCATGTGATGCTGGCCAGGTGGCTCAAAGAATTAGCTAGTGTCAGTATGTGTCAGTACCTACATGATGATTATATTTGTATTCTGAGTGCGTCTTCGAAGATGCACAGTATCAGATTTGCAGAACCCATAATCACCCAGGACTGAAATTAATAAATAAATAATAATAATAATAATAGGATATATTTCTATGAAGTTTACAACACAGTCTGGAGTTTCAGGCTTGGTATCTCACATTAGCAGATACTTAAAATGACATAATACAATATTTTATATTAAAAATGTTTCAATAACCCTTACTTTTAGGCCTCTGTCTCCACTACCTCACCTCTCCAGACTCTCATGAGCATTAACCAATTAATACTCACAAGCATTTAGACACAACCCCGAAAACCCTTGACATGGCCCCGGGAAGAAGCAACAATGGCACACTGGAAGTAAAATTTGGTTGGGGAGCCCTGAACACAGCCCTCCAGCCATGTGTGGGCCTGACTGGAAGGAAATATTGAAAAAGCAGCTATCTAATGAGCAAGGTCTGTGGAAAATAATTTAACTAGCCAAACTATTCATATTTACAGAGGCTGAGAATGACATCTCATAGCGCTTGAGGGATTAACCTTGCAACCTTAACTTTTTTTAAGCAGGTGCCTCCTTTGCTATTTAGTGAAGTTTCCTTTAGCCAGTGGGACAGACCCCAGGGCTGTTCATGAGCCCCTCCACAGAACAGCCCTGTGGGGAGGGAAGCAACTGCCCTGCCCTGGCTATAGTAAGCCTGTAGAGGCTTACTTGTGCCACCAGGGATTTTGATTTTTAAATCAGAGAGCTGGGGAAAAGGAGGAGATGTTTCAGGGCAAAACAACGTGCTTCCTCCAAATTTAATTCTGTGTCTTTTTCACCTTCATCCTCTGCATTCCTCATAAAAACATTAAGCCCAAGACAGAGCCAGAACAGAGAATTTAAGCCTGAGGGACTAAAGTCATAAGCAGTGGACAACGGAGTCTGAAAATAGGAAGTCTTTAGCCAAGTAGCAAAACCAGCTTCTTTTGTAGCATTAAAACAGAAGGGAAGAGTCTCATTTCTGTGAGAAGGGTTATGCAAAATAATATTTTTAACAGCATCACACTGCTAAACAAACCCTGTTTCAATTCTGATTACATCAGTGTGACTTTGATGTAATGCCACTGTACCTGATTTATTCCAGTTCAAGGGAAAAATGAATCCACCTATGTGTGTCTGGCCCTTTTTGTTACTGAACTCTACCAGAAAACACATCAAAACATAGGGACCACATCAGCTCATTACTTTTCTTCTCAAAATCCAGAGCAGTGCTTAAACTCACAAAAAAGCTTAAAACTCAACAAAATTCCTTTTTTTTGGGGGGGGTTTGACTCTTTTCTGACCCCCTCAACAGCATGCACGGTAAACCTGCTTTGTGGTGGCTGCTGTTTGTACCAGTAGAACCAGCTGTACAACTGGAGTCACCCAGTACCACATTGCGAGGAGGCAGCCGCAGAAACAGGCAGTGGGAATGTTTGGATGCGGCAGCTCGTGTCTCCCAGCTGCTGCCTTCCTCAAGCTGCTCCATCAGAAATGCCTGTGGGACAACTTACTCCATGAAGGCCTCCTTGGCAAGAGCCACATCATTCCCCACTCAGGTTGAAAGGCAGGGGATGTGTTTATCACAGTGTAGCTCAGCAGTGGCTGTTCCCTTGCTGTTGAGCACCACCAAACCTCCAGCACAGCTCCCTTCTCTGCAGAAAGGACAGGACCCACATTTTTTTCGTTTTATAACTTTCTGTGTAGAATTAGAATTTTAGTTTGAGCTGAGATATCTGAAGAGAAAAGCTAGCAAGGAAAAATCCGGACGGTGTCTGAAATAGTGCAAGAACACTGCTATGAATAAATGTCTAAGAGCTTTTAGCTGGTTAGATTTTTCTTGTTGCTGGTTGTGGGTTTTTTTTTTAAATTGTCAGACACATTAACTCTTTATAATATCTTTTGAAAAGTGCACTAAAATTAAAATTGCCATAAAAAGAAATACAAGTATATTATCTTCCTAACAATATATTGGATTTGTTCTTCAACAACATACGCACTTAATACCCCAAACACCATGTCATCTTTAAAGGTCATTTTGACTTCAATACTTCAAAAAAAAAGAAAAAAAGTTAGTATTATCTACTAATGCTTTGCTTCTGTGATCTTAAATTTTAACCTTTTCTTGCTATGATCTATATATGGATGCAGGTTTCTATATAATGAGCTGGAATCTCAGGAGATTTAGAATAGGTATAGTCCACCAAGTTGAACTGAGCTGTGCCAATTTATGTCTACTGAAGTTCTGGTCCACTATCCATAGGCCTTTCAGCAATTTCTAACTAGCTTAATACAGTCTTTCTCTGTTAATCCCCATTTCTGTAATGAGCAGCATACCAGAAAGGGCTGAAATGCCATTCAACTGTACCACATATTCCCTAAAATTCTTAGCAACATGAAATAATAGCATGAGCCCAGGACATCCTCACTCTGCCTTGAGGTCTAATAGCTTGCACTATGTGGTTACTTATAATGTGGCACCTGTTGAAAGGCTACAGCCAACATCTGACATTATCTTTGGCTTTCAGCCTGGTCACACTATAAGAATTTGCACAACTTAGTGGGATATTTCATATTTAATTGGCTGACTCATGCTTTTCACTACGAGAGGTAAGCTGGGGAATTGCTCCAAAGACTTTGCTCTAAAAAACTACTTTTATGTTACTAAAACTTGATGTTTTGGTGCACTTGTCTTCCTGACATATTAGCCCTACCAGCCTTGCTACAAGTGTATTTGAGCCTATAATACTTCATGTTATAGCTTGTTTGTTTTTTGGCATGGACCAAACTCTCTAATGCCCATCTATTTCAGACTTCCACATGGTATCTTAAATACCACACAGAACAAGTTATCTCAAATCTGGATACACTTGCCAGAGTTGATATATTCACCCATATTGTTAGGTCAACATTCATAATAACAATTCTTATTATATTTCATATTTGTTATAAGATTATGATCTAGCAGTGCCTGGAGGTCTCAGAAGTACCTGCCTTATCATGCACGTAGTTTTATACTCCTGGAGAAACCAGCCAAAATGAATTTGGGTTATTTAAGCAGCTGCAGTGTACTTTCTAATTTCAGCCTCTGGACTTGCACCAGACGTCATTTGGAGACACAGAGTGTGAGATGGCAGAAGACCATTTCCCAACAGTGATATTAGCTCATGTTTCTAAAGCAGTTCTTACTGCCTCCCAGACTAAATGTCTTTAATGGCTGTCCCAGGAAAATGAATGGACCATGAGCAGAAATAAGACAGGTTTCAACTGAACAAGGAAATTGTATGTGAGTTTGAAGTCATTTGAGACCCAGATGGAACTGAGGGTTTAGGAATATGCCTCTGATCCATGTTTGTAGTTGGGTAATTGAAACTGTAATTCGGCTGGTTTTCAGCACTCTCTTGTCATCTACATTTAATTTCACCCCAGGGTGCTCACAATAGTGCTAAAATCCATACTAATAGGAGACTTTACAGATAATACACTATACTATACACAATACTCAGAGCTGAAACCACAGAGAACTTTTGGAGAAGGAAAGTGAACAATGGAGAAGTTTGTGATACAGCTAAATCACTCAATGACTTCTGCAAAAGTTGTGGTCTGTCTCACCTCTGCTTTTTTTTTCCAAACTGAATAAATGCTGCTCTGTTCTGCATATTTATACTATGGACATTGTAGATATGTCTGTCAGAATAAGACACGCAAATGTAAGAGAGCAGTGTTTTAATGTGTCTTTTAACGCTGCTAAATATTTGCAACAGCAACAAAAATGTAAGACCCTTTCTCCTTTTACCTTCTTATGCTACAGCATAAGAAAAGGCTAATATTCTGCATGGAAGATCTTCCAGATATATCAGGGGCCATTTTCATACTATGTAACAGCAGCTGCATGTGTAGCTGCATGTGTACAATTCCCTACATATGTAGTACCCACTGGTGTAAATGGCTTCCAGCCACATCCTTCCCACAAGAGTTCAGGACCACAGACATGACTGAAAGCATGCCCTTCTTTCCCTGACATTCAGCCTGTTTTTCTGCTCAGTCTTTGACCTCTGCTCACAGCATAAGTAGCACACTGGCAAAAATAATATTCTATGTGTGCCCTCCATACTGGATATGAAAATATTTTTCCACTAATGAAGGAATATGCAGACCAGCCTGCAGACAGCAACATGGGAGAAAGACAACCGTCCAGTGAAAAAAGTCCAATAAGAGCTAAGGAAATTCCTCCTATAAAGTGGTTTCTCCTGTATGATTCCAAGATAAGCACAGGTTAAACAGGGGCTGGCCATGGTCTTTATGCGTAAAGAGGTTTATTCTCAGAGCTGGTACATAGCGAGGTTTCCCGGGATGGTGCAGGAGAGGGAAGCTCTGCCCTCCGGGCCTGCTGGCCCTATACATGCAGGGGGCCTGGGCATGGGCACCTGGGTCCCCCCCTTCCCCTCTCCAATGAAAATGGAATTTATTTATACATTCCAGCTGTGGGAACTGTTAACCATGAGGCTTCCCACCATGAGGCTTCCACCTATTTGTCACAATTTCTATGCAGGCAAAATGGAGTCTTGAGCCGTAGACAGCCTTATCCTAATCCTCCTCTGGTAGGTCTTCTGGCAAAATCACATGGTCCCTAACACTCTCAATAAAGGTGTTAGTATGCTAAAAGAAAATTTTGTGCTACTGCAGAAGTGAATCTAAACAACTGATTTTTTGTAAAGGGTCTTCCCATTAGCAATCACTCAACAGAAATCCCCAGAGGTTTTAGGAATCTGTAAGATAAACCAGTGCTTAAAATGAAAACGTTAATCATCTTGTGTAAGGCTTTCCTTGATTTCAACTGTGGCAGAGAACAACACTACCTTCTACAGCTCCTGTTTCTCTCTAGACCCTTAACAAGACCTCAGTCAAATTTGATACACATCTCACTTGCTCAAGACACTCGTAGCCATTCTGTGGAGTGGCAAAAAAGCCTTGGTAATGACACTGCTGTGTTGAAAGCAGAATGCTAGGTTCAGTAAGTGCAGGACATGCACACGTGTCTCCAAAAGGTTTAAAAGAAAACTAACAGATGTAGACCTGTTCTTAAAATCTAAGTTTCACATTCAGGTAGGAAACCAGTATAAGAGCACAATTAGTAATTTGCCCTTACAAGCTTTATATTTTCCTACCTACTCAGTCGTTCACAACTGTGAACGGACATTTGAAGAGCGAGTCCTCAGTCTAGTCTTAATTTTATCTTGTTTTGCATTTAAAAGCTTGGAAACATTATTATCAGCTATTCAGAGATTCCAGCAACTGTGTACTGAAGGAGAAATTAGAGGGCTGCTGAAGCCAAAGGGAGTTTTGCCATGGACTCCTGTATCTCAGCCAGGGCACTCACTGTGAGCTAAACTGAGGCAGCAGTTATTGCTCTGACAATTTGTAACTACCGAAAAGGAAGCTGGTGGCTAAAACAGAGTAGTAAGTGCCAAAACTCACAATTTCAGTTGTTTCTCAACTGTCATACCGAACTAAATACCCTTCTAGGAGACATTGCATTACCAAAGTCATTAACAAGTCATTTTATTTCCATTATATCCACATTTTCATCCAGAAACAGAGGAGAAAGTTAATCAGATGTCTTGCTCACCTACACACATTGCATGTTAATGGTTGCTTTCTTAATGCTAGACAAAACACTCTGGCCCTTATGAATAGCATACTAGACCCACATCAATTATACCTGCACAGAAATAAAACTTAGCCTAAACTTCCTCTTCTTTCAGACAGATTTGAGGAAAATCAGAGTCACAGTGCAGGTCTCCAGATCAAGTAGTCTATTTGCTGGCTTACACAATGCTAGGAAAACATTCTTGGCATCAGAGCAATCTCCAGTGCTAAACCTGCTGCTCAAACTTACTTGAAGCAATGAGAAATGAGGGCATTTACGCAAGGCCAGCTTCCAAAAGGAGAAAGTGGATAGGTTGCACAAGTTGCTAAAAGAATTTGCTGTCCTGAGGTCGATGCAATCTGGTGTCGGCTTGTAGTTTGAAGGGTCTACTCAGCTGCAAGTGGGATTTTAAACAAACGGTCACTTTTCATGCACTGATAAGTCAATGTAACTCTTTAAATAATATTTTCATATTGTTTCATTTTATTTATTTGTTTTGGCATATGACTTAAGCCTCACTAACATCCTCTTGACTACATAATGCGACTGGCACAGTTTAAACTGCCCTTGCCTTGGGGCAGAGGTATAAAGTCTCTGTAGAATTAATAATTTGCTGAAAGTGCTCAGTGTCTGCTCAGTGCATTATGAACCAGAAAGTTCAAAACTCAAATAAATCAGGGTGGAGCTATTCCAAGCACTAGTCACCTCAGACATGTTTTGCTCCTTCTCTTGATCAAACAGATTCAGACAGTTGTAGCCCAAATGCAGAGGTGGCATAGCCTAATTAAAATAATTTCTGAGTATCACATGAATGACAAATAGAGCCTTATACACATCAGCATAAAAGATATGTAGTTAATTAACTTAATGCTTGATAGACTGGCACTACCACACCAACACAGGCAATCAGCCATATGAACACAAATGAAATATCGAGGTATGAGAACACAAACATTAGTTAAATGAACAGCTTCAGCTGATGACAGAAGGTAGACGCTTCCTCTTTATGTCTTTGCATATCTCTTTTAAGTCCCATACTAAGTAAATTCACAGTTATCTGTGAGATATAGCCACTTATCTGAGGCAAATTACACCAGTAACTATGGAAAGCACCATTTACTGAACTTTGAGCTGGTCACACTTCAGAACTGTTCTAAAAGATTTAGGTAGGTATTTTTCAATGAAAATTGTTTTCTTTCTATGGGAACACACTGTTGCTGAAAAATACTGCAACTGGCAACACACCAGTTTAAAAGAGAAACAAACTCTCATTCCAAATTCCAGCATGGTCCCTGCAGGACACAGAGCTTTGGCACCTTATGCCCACATCTTCCTCTGTGTGCAGCATCATGAAAATGCACCTTGCTAATGAAACATACACCTTAACATACTCATACATCTCTTATCTTCTCCACACAGTTTATATAACCTACACTTTCCTTTTAATAGGTTTAAACTATTGCTTGAGGATTCAAGATGCACCTGAGCTGTAGTCAAATAAAGATTAATGTTCTTTTTTTTATTAGGAAGGAATAACAGTATAAAAGTATGAAACTGCCATCATCACAAGGAGGCAGATTTGAGTCTGAAACTCCATCAGGGCTCTTTTCCCAGTAGGAATTTGAATGAGGAATATGTGGTAAATAAAAACTCACATAGGAAATTACCATAATCTACTAAGTGTCCCTGGCAGTGTAAGCACAAAAGCTAGCTGACACAGAGCAAATCAAATGATGTGTTTTTAGTATCAGCCACAATAATAACTGCACTGTATGTGCACCTTTACAACCCACACACAATAAATGGCTACAATAAGTGGTGTTATCTACACTGTGGAACTAAGCTTCTGGCCAGATGCCAGCTGATGTCTGCCAAGGTCATATCCAGATTCCAGCCTAAGATGAGACCCCATCCCCCTTTCCTAGCTAGTATCAATGGTTGGAAGCTGAGCATATGTCTTGATGCAAATCCAGCATATGCCAACCTTACCCCTGAACTCCCTTCTTTCATAAACCAGGAGATCACCTTTTAATGTAGCCTGTAGAGCTAGACCCTGATACTCTTCCTCTTTCCCAGCTTATTTGCACTAGGTTCAGATTGCCCTCCCATGCGAAAGTCTTTTACTTTGTATAGTAAAACCTGTCTCAAGAGATTGTGGTAGTATCCCAGGTCCTGAAACAGCTGCAGAGGAGCTGTTTCTGCACTGCATGATTTCATTAACGTTCAGAATCACATCACTAGAAATAAAAATAGATGTAAATAGTCAAAGAAATTAATCTTTAGGTTTTTTTACTGCAGCCTTTCATAGTAGGCTGGCTAAACTGCTTTTACTTTACTAAATTTCCCAGTAGAAACCCAGCAGGAGCCAGTAGTAAGTAAAGATGTTACTGTTCAGTAAAGATGTTACTGTTCAGTTGATTTGTATTGTCTTGTAAGGGCATCCACAAATTCCTAAGAATCTTCAGGTCCTCCTGCTCAAAAAAAGCCAAGCAATGCTGCCTTTAACAGATACCTGTCTACAGATTTTGTGGACTTAGCTCCTAGCACTTCATTGAGCTTGCTGATTGTCATTTAAAATTTGTCTGCTTTCTGCCACCTCTTGTGGATTGCTTACCCTGCTGCTACATATTTGTAGAATGCTCCACCTCACTGTATTAGTAAACACAAACATTCCAGATTCCATGTCAGATTTTCTATCCTTGCTGCTTTCCCAGCCTTGGGATAGTACACACATTTACCAGTGTAACCATGCAACAGGAGGTTGTTTAGTTACACATTCCCAAGGAGCCAGGAACTACAATCACTGCAAGCTCTGTATGAACCACCTAGACACCCAGGATTTGAGTCACAAGTAAAGTAGATACAAGACTTCTGGGACTGCTTTTGCTCTCAATCTGTCATTCCTTTAAAATGATTAATTTTTTTAACTGTTCGGAGCAGAATACTCAGGGGAAGCTGAATTCTAATTCATTACTGAGGCATCTAGCATTTGACTGACAGTGATGCAGGCATGCCTAAATACTTGGAAGATACTTGGAAGACAGAAAAGGAGAAGACATTTTCCTAACTGCTTTTTTCACCTTCCTCATGCAGACTTATTATGCTCAGTGGAACAGATAAAAGTAGAACGGTCACTGGGGTTAGGCTTGCTGCAGCAGAAAAGTGTTATAAGTCTTTTGGGGTAGCCAGACACTGGAGTGGCCATTTCTGACTTATCTCAGCACTGATACAAAGACCACTACAGGCAATTGGAAGACTCTGACTGGCTAATGGGATTTGGAACAGCCCTGAGTGCACCCACCCCCACTAAGATTTCTGTTGGGAAATCGGAGTGGGTGTAAATGGGAGTACACAGACAGCTCAGAGCCACTCTGATGAGTGAAGTCCTACAGCTAAGGAGTTGTTTTCACTTATATTGAAGGACAAATCTCAAAGAAAAGATGCTAGGTTCTTTTCATTCATCTTTTGGATGGGGAATAATTTTACTCATGTTTTTAGGTATTTTTCCCCCACTGTTTTCTTTCTTTCCTGTGCAATCTGAGATTCTTCTATCACAGCACCAAGGATTACTAGAAAATGGCACATATCTTAAGATTTTTAGTAAAAGGAAAGAGCTAACAAAAATGCAGTCATCACTGAGAAGACCTTTAGGATGTTCTTCACCTTCCCCATTTGTATGCAGCACTTACCAATGTCATAATATTCTTAACATGTAAGATTTTACTGCATGTGGTTCCTCTTGAATAACATTTGTCTCTTTCAGGCAGCTGGTATAACATAAATCTATGGAGTTCAAGATATTGCTCATTTAGATTTCCTTATTTAGCAGCTGAGCCTCACGCCTCTGTCATTTCTCCTGGCACATCTTACAGTGCTAATAACTCTCAGTGGCTTAGTTTAACACGAGGTCCATACCTGAGTTACTTCTATCCCCTATATCTGTAATTCCCTAGTCAAGCTTCTAATCTGAATTCTGAAGAAGCTTTCTAGACCCAGATTCTGCTGGGCTTTTTTGGCAGAACAAAGTCACTAAACAAGTGATTATATTTCAGTATCATATTCAGTGCATGGTTATAAGCATAGATAGTTCCTTCAAAAGCACTGGCAGTTGCAAATCTTCTGTGACACTTCACAACATTATTTCTCCCCAATTTACTTTAATTCTGAATTTACAGCTGGAGGCACAAAGATGGGAATGTTTTGTGATGATTTCTTCAGTCCTCAGTTAATTAGCATGTGGAAAGACTGGCATCCCTGGAGCATGGATGGCTGGTGTCTGGAAGGTAATCAGATTTTCTAAACAAGTCCAGCTGCAGATGGGCCAGATTAATTTTTCTCTGAGTTCAAATAGGGAAAAAAATACATGAGTCATGGAGCTGCTGTATTTACAGACGGTCCAAATGTGAAAATCCATAGTGCTTCCAATAACATGGCTATAGAATATACAGCTCATTCAGGGGTGACAGCATCTTAATGACTTTGAAGTGCATTAATATCTATGAGCAGTGTTATTGACAGGCATTCAGCCATTAATTCTGTGAAATTATTGCCAGGCAAGAGCAGAGTGCAAATAGTACAGAATCACTTTTCCAGACAAAGGCAAGTCATAACAACAATGCTCAAAGAAGGAGCCTAACACTATCCATGCCCTGATGTTAGAAATTCCTATTTCTAGGAAAGATGTAATATGGCAAATCTTTTGCCCCATGAATATAAGTATCCAAAAGGGAAGGAAAGTTTTCCTGGAGAAGGGCTATGTGGTAAGGGACTTTTTGCTGGAAAACACGTGTCTATAGACCCAGGCTTTTGCAGGCCATTGAGATAGACTTCAACTTGTCCGTGATCCGCTTAAGGTTCCTGTAGTGGTGATTCATATCCCTACTACTGCCATCCCATCAGCCTTAGCACTTGGGAGCCTAATCAGCTTACAGATGGGAGACTAATGCTGCTCAGAGAAACAATAACTTACATCTTGCTGTGTGCTATGTGCCTTGTTGCCCTCGGAAGTGACGGCTTCCAATGCACAATCAACACTGCGTCCCAGGACTATCACATACTCCACGTTCCCCACGCTGGAGACCAGGAACAAGCCAAAATTAACATATTTGAAACGATGTGTGCATAATTACATGTACAAACAACAAGGCCGACCTTGGAATTTACAGATCCCCAACACAGCTGTTCTCAGGCATTCTGTTATATACACTGGAACGAGCTTTTCCAGGAGAGAGTAAAGTCACAGGACCCTGATATGTGGTGTTGATGGTGCACTTGTCCAAACCTCAGCTGGAATCTCAGTACACCACCAGGTCACAGCCTTGGTGTGCCAGGGTTGTATCTAAGGCAACTCAACCTCCTGAGAGTAGAGCTGGACCTAGAGGGAGCCTCAGATCCTGAACATCTCCACCATATCCCTCTCAGCTGCCCACTGAGTTCCCCTCCCCGGCAATCACTGGAAGCAGTTTGTTGCAGGAGGTGGGCAGAGACTTGTAGAGCTGTGAGGTGCCCTGAGCAAGGCTCAAATGCACTGTTACAAATACATATACCTGGCATAAAAGAAGCCCAGTCTCATTTGTTTCCACTTCCTCGGCTCTCCCTTCCCATCAAGAGCACAGAACCAAATTCTGATTAATTCAACACAACACCAACAGAACACAGCTGGATATCATAGTCATATGCTGAGTATTGGGTGCCCAGTTGGATGCCCAGTTGGGTACTAGCCTACAAGCAGGATCTGACAAATGCATATTGGTATAAGCAAACCAGCTAATGAAGTGTTGCCTTCTTGTTACCTGCTGCACTGCTCTCACCCTCACAGGCACTGTCTCATAACAGGGGAGCAAGAGAGACAGGAGACCTGCTTCTACCCTGCCTTTGATCTGTCTTGACTCCAGATAAATCACTTTAGTAAAATCCTTCTAGTTCTTCTAGTTTCTCCTATTGCCTTTTTTCCCCGCATTCAGATGTAAATTTTTCTGTGAATGATACAACTGTACTATGAATTAGAGCAGTACTCAAGTCCTACATCCAAGACATTAGCAGCAATTAAAAAAAGTCCTAAAAACGTGTAAGAGTCCAACCAGGATTTTAAACTTTTCCACATATGTACTTTGGATTATGTGAGAAATTCAATAATTCCTTTCACCTAGTTAAAAAATGACAAAAGAAGGAAAGAATCTCTAACATTACTGCACTAACCCTCCTCTCGTTTACATCAGTTCTACAGTTTCTTGAGTTCAGCAGAGCTGTGTCTGATTTACATAATTTAAGTGACAAAGGATCAAACTCTGTGTCTCTAGAAGCAATCCAGCCACGGTACTGGATAATCGTCTGAAATTTCTATGGCAACAAGGAGAAAATTGTTCAGCCTACTGTCTGGGTATTTTCACTCTGTGTGTATGAGAGAGTGTTATGTCAGAGACAGGGAGAAAGAGAATATTTAACACATAATCAATTAAATTTCACCTTTGATTCAGTCAGTTGTTTAGAAACATTATCTTGGCATTAGTGAATGATTTTTCTCATGGGCTGACAAGGTGCCTGTTTATTTTCTGTGAGGAATTATTAAGTTAGACGTTCCTTTTCTTCCTATGAATGAAAGATGAAAAATGGATTTGGTATTGATTGGCCCACTTAGTAATGCTTCTGGATCACTGTGTCTCAGCTCTTCTTGAAACTGTAGCCCTGGAGAGCATCATCCCCATACCTGACCTAGCAAAATTTTTCTGTCAGGCACAACACCATGTTTTGCTTGGCTTCCATGTAACTACTTAAGGAAGGAGTAGAAGGGGGCATAGAGACTTTCACAACTTTAACAGCTCACATGTGGGGAGGAATGTGCTCTGTGCTCTCCCTACTGCAGGGGCACCAGTGCTGTCCCATCTTGTCTCCCTTCAGCATCTCAGTGGAGTTCAGTGAATGACTAAAGATGTGCAGCAGATAAACTGTTCACCCAGATGTCACTTCTTGACACACTCTAAGGAAAAAGCAAACAAATTCCTCAAATTTCCCCATCTGAGAAGACACAGGCCTGTGGCATGGTCAGACCTATGCCTTATCTGAAAAGCTCAGTTAAGCTGAGTAGATTCTGACCAAGACCACTGAATGGGTCAGACAGCTCCCAGTGAATTCCGTGGGGGTTTGTATCAGGCTTACAGTATAGAATAGGGCTGTAACACAACATGAATTTAAGGGCTGATTGACGCCACCTTGGGCTTCTCTGTGGCTCAAGATCTAATCTAAACCTAAGCATATGCTGAATTTGCATACAACACACTGAACTACATCTCCCTATTGAACAAACAGCAAGTTTCACAGTTTATGGAACTGAAATTAAAATTTGTCTGTGTAAACAGAAAACCAGTTTTGTAATAACCAGTTCTTTTCACAGCTCACCCAATGGAACAATTCCCTTAAAGGGGAGAGACTGTCTTATGACAAGATGCAATCAATAAATACAGCTAACTTTGGCTGAATTTGTCAATATTGTCTTTCAAAACTGCATATTGGTAAAAGCAAAGTGAGTAGGTTACACATAGATTCTTTATAAAACTATTTGTATGCACAAACAGAATTGTTTATGCAAAACAAGAGATTCAACAATTTGTGGCATGTCACTTGCATGTTGTTTTGCTGGACTAGATTGTGCAGGATCAGGCTGATTTTGAGATACAGTCTAGAATTTGTAACCTGTCAGACCCAGAAATGCATGTAAAAAACTCGTCATTTTGTCATGATTGCCATGCAATCAACAGTGACAGAAACACTCTAATCCCCCTAGAATAACATTGCAATGTAATACAATCAAGTACTTAGCACTACTAGCATCTATCCTTCTGTATATGGTTTTAGGCATCCTAATTACGTGATGTAAATTACCTCTGTGCAAACTTGTGGTGCTCTACAAAAGATTTTCAATAAATACTAATAATGCTGCTGAGAATATTGATAGCCTGCTATTGAGGTAGAGCAAACATCTCCTAGCCCTAGTTCTTATCCTAATAGCAATGCAGAAACATCTATTTTTCCAATTATATATTACTACTTGCTAAACAAGCTTTGTTTCTATTAGCCTACAATGTCCATGGGCCTAAACCAGAGAATCTACTGCTATGAAATGGCACCTGCACAAGAGCTGTAGTAATTCACCCATTTCCAGGCTCAGGATTTTTCCTAATCGTAAATCTTCTGTCCACTAGCAATGCCCTGGAGTGGAAGGAACAGTGAGATGATTAAAGTGAATAAATAAAGTGAACAAGCCAACATACATTTCCCTCTAAGTAATAATCAGGCAACAGAGGCTGACAAGCCAAGCTGAATATATGCCTGGGAGTCAAAAATTCCCATGTTTTAATTGCAATCTCCTTGGACAGTTTCCTTTATCTCTTTTGTCTTGCTTTTCAGTTTCTCTCTTTTTTTTTTTTTTTTTTTAATTATTTTGAAGGGTATAATAGCAATTTAACACAGCACCGTTACTCTTCTGGAAGTTCTGTAAAGTACTGCCACACAGGTACATTTTTGGTGCTAGTGAAGCTTCCTTCATTTCTTTCTTCCCTTCATGTACATCTACACAGTAGTAAAATCTACTTACATTGAGACAGTGCTCTGCTTCGTGGTATTATGGGTGGCACCTGGACTGCGCTGGCACAACTGATGTCGAGGATTAGGTTGTCACCATGTATGGCACTATATCTTATCACCGAGATCATGTGGAGGGGAGATAAATAAGCTATGGTACGGGAAGGACACATACCAGGCTACAGTTTTCTCAGCCATCACCAGCCTCTGGAATTGGCAAGCACTGGTGGGAAAGCAATCGTTTCGGTGCTGTCTGGCACCAAAGCCAGGGAGGAGGCAACTTGATCTTATTGGGATTTGTCCTGGCTCACACAATCAAAATAGAGAAACAGAGTTCTGCTCTAAAATTCACAAATGCTCCTCTTGCAGTCTCTAAACAATACTAGCCAGTAACGCTGAGGGGAAGGAGGCTGTTGACTGGGTGCCAATCTTTTCCTTATGTACTGTACAGAAAATATTAGATTTAAACAGACTCAGATTGGAGGTTCTAGTTCAGAGTCTTGGTTGTCAGCCTTCACGAAGAGAACTCACCGACTATGAAGCTATAACAAACACAAACATTGGACAAGCAGAGATCTGGTGCTGAATGTGTAGGATTCACAAAAGTGTTACAGTAACTACATTTTCTTGATTCATTACAGAACAGATCTCAGATAAAGCTTTGCAAAATCACTCACTGAAACAGTTTCCTTGGCCATACTTCAGCACCTATTTGAGCAATTTCATTTGCAAAATTGTCAAGTATTCAGTACCCCAACTGATCCCAGGAAATAGAAAAGAAATATGGATGCTCAGTAGCTCTGAAGAAATCATATTTACTATGATTAGACAAAATGTTAATTTAGATAATCAATTTGCAAATATTAAACTGAATTTTGCAATGTCACAAAACCAAGCATGTTTAAGGCACTACCATTTGAACTGGTTATTGCTACTCCACATTAAATCTAACAGCATGATCTTTAAATGCAAATTGATATCTATTTCCTCATCCACAAAATGATTAGCTCAGTCTGCTAGAGCAAGGTGCTAATAACACCAAGGTTGTGGGTTTAATCACTGTATGGGTCATTCACTTAAGAGATGGACTTGATGATCCTTGTGTGTTCCTTTCAACTCAGAAGATTCAGTGATTCTGTGATCTAGAAAGGTCTTTGAAGAATGTTATTACTGCGCTACACCTTGGATGCCTTTCTGAGCACTGAACATAACAGGAGCCCATGCATAAAGGGATACTAATAAGCAAACTTTGTCAGGCTTTGAAAAGCCTTCTCCCTTTATTTCAGATAGCACAGGAAGTGTACAGAGTGTAATAGAGATCTGATCTCATCACATTTTTGGTTTTTATCTGCTGAACAAATCCCATGCAAGTGGGTTTAGCATACATCACATTGATTGCACAAGTCTGTCTCTGCTGACAATGTTCCAGCTGTTTCACTCATGCAGTTACTTGGAATTTACTTACACTTCAGATTGCTTCTGGACAAATAACCCTGGAGCAAGAAGACGTTCTCCAGCTCCTCACTGACAGTTTGATGCACCAAAAGACTGAGAATGCTGAGGCTGAGCCCTGCAAAGCGCTTGACATAAAGTGTGTGTTTTGTTTAGCACGTCAGAGGAGCAAGCCCCATCCACTGTCACTTTTTGTAGCAGCGACAAGCACTAGCTCTTACCTACTCTGCAAGAGAGCATTTTCCATTAAAACCAATGCTAGTTCCACTTCCTCCAGAGATACCAGAAGTGGGAGTTCAAGATCTATGAATAGCACAGGTCCTGGCATCCCCCTGAGAACTGAGAATTTCAAATCACTGGTAGCATTAATATCTGCCTCCCAGTCTACAAGCAAAGAACCTGATCCCAGGAGAATGATCACACCAGCCACCATATTCACTGTAAATGACCTTCTTCCTAACTCAGTATCACCCAGCCAGCCCTAAACTGCCACCACAAGCACATAAAGGGGTCATATACCTTTGCCTTCTCATTTGTGGGAAGGTTTATTACAGCACCATGTACGCACCTACGTGAAAGAAAGCTTATTCTCTACAGTCCAGTCCGGATTTTAATAAGTTCTGTGACTAATTTTGTAATATTTACTTTTTTAATACAGTCAGCATCTGACAAGCCTTGTTTTCTTTGTATTTGTGTATATTTCCCTCTGGTTGGTAGCATCCTGTGACCTTTTACTGGGGCTCAGAACATGGAGATAATCCTCCCAAGAAGAAAGGAGCTCACAATCTGCACTTTTAACCACATCAGTGAATTGATTCACCATGTGCACAGCATAATAGCTTTCTAGAGTAATTTCTTGATCCTGTTGTCATAAGAACACCTCCAAAAGCTGTAATCCAGATGTCAGAAATGAAACCAATATGACATTCAGTTCTTTTTTTTTTCATCTTTTTAAAGCAAGATTCTGTGAGGCAATGCTAATATACATTCATACATTTGTATGGGTCAAAATTTTGTCATCAGTATTTCTATATTTCTTCACATCAAAAAAAAATACTGACTGTACAAATTATAAAGGATTTGTTTATATCCCATCCTTAATTTGCCGATGCTACTGAGCAATGTAATTATCCAAGATCAAAAACTGGTTTGCTTTCTTTGAAAGCTGAGTGAGGTGAGAAGTCATTTAAAAAAATAATCTGTAATTTAAGGCACACAATATACACTAAACAACACTCTCTACTTGCAGCATAAACAATTTATTCATAGCTCAATTGGTATAACTGGAAATAATAAAATATCCCTGACCTGGCTTTTGCCTCTCACTGGTACAATAGGTTATTGAAACATTAGATGTCTTGACAGCTCCCTGTAAAGTGAAGCCTTTAACCTTTAAAGTGTTCTTTCTTGTGTCTGTTCTTCACCTCATGCAGTAAACCAGAATTAAGTCAATCTCTATTCCTTCCAAAAATTTTTAATAGAATTAAATGTATAGATCTTTTATTACTCATCCAATTCAAGTATCAATGAGTGATCCTCAGGCAATTATTTGTTTGTAGCTTTCATAATGTTTAAACAGAGCATGACTACAAAAGCCATAAATGGGAAAAACTTACCTGAATAATAGATGAGATACAAGAAAACTAGTGAGGTTTCTTGGCTCACTCAAAACAAAAAATCATGAAGAATTGAAAATGTAGATAAGCTCTTTGAGTGCCATTCAAAGTCTGCAAGTTCCTAATTTCTTCACATTATTTTAAAAATGGAAGGTATAGAATGTTCATTTCAGATTCTATTTCTTATCTGAAACTACAATTGTAGAAAGTAAATGTCACTCCAAGAAGCAAGGTGGAAAAGACCAAATAGATTAAGAGTACAAAACAACAAAGTTAGCTGAATTTTTCAAAATTCTGGCTTTCATTCAGTGGAAAAAAAAGAAGGAAAAAACCTAAAAATCTCAGAACTCCCTGATTTTTCCCCCTTTTGTTTTATTTAAATTACTCGTTGCATGTTACAGTTGATCAAAAGTTTTTAGTCTCTGGGAAGGGAAAAAAAATGAACACTTAAAAAGGGATACATTGCTTCCCTTCTTGTACAAACTGCTATGCTCTATATTTCTGAACCATTTAGTTAAATTATTGTCAGCTCCTATTCAAGACCTGGTAGAGAATGGTGTCTCCCTAGTAAGACAAACTGAATGGCCACCAGAAGCATAATTTCACAAGTCGTGGATTTTCCTACAGCTGCTGCTGACCAACGCTTGCTCACAGCCGCTGTTAACGCGGACGCTGCTGCTGCTGAGCCACTGGTTAAAAATGTGCCTTCCCGCAAGACCCACCTTGTAACTCAAGCACTCTGCTGTGGCTGATTCCTCACACAGCCTCCTCTCAGGGGTTTAAAACCTAATGCAGTTGTCAACCGACAGGCCCACCTGCCTGAAGCAATCAGAAAAAATCAAGGGAAAAACAGAGTAAGGTGACCCAGACAGGGCCCTTTGTGGGGCAGAAGGGGCAGCCCCAGCAGACAGCTTTTTGTTTGGTTTTCATTACCAGCTTCCTTTGCTGATCACATCTGCAGAGTAAAAGGCACTGAATTCACCGTCATCAGGCTCAGTCTTTTGAGATGCACCCTTTGGCCCACTAAAAGGAACATGGAGAATTAAACAGGCAGTTCAGAGAAAACTGTTGTGTCTTCTCAGGGAAGGGGAAAAGGGATACTATTCAAATGAGAACTGCTTTTATAATTAATTTAGGAGATTTCCCCCCCACTTTCCTCTTCTCCCCAACAGTAGTTAGTTGCTATTTTCACCACCACCTAATTACTTAGTACTGGTTTGTGGGAGGATTCAACTTCACACAGCATCCCACACAGGTTGTCATTTTGTCAAGAATTCCTTCATTAACAAGCTGTCAATACCCTGCCAACAGCCACCATTTGGTTTGTTAAGGGACTGGGGGCTCTGGAGTGAAGAGTTGGCTCTGTACCCTTTCCTTTAAAAAAAAAAAAATAAATAAGGCAAGAGGCAGATGTCTGCCAGTCTGTTCCTTTGTGACACATTGCAGCCTTTTCCCTCCCTTTTTTCTTTTTTTTCCTTGCTGAAAGAGCAAGGCAGAAAAGGAGGGAGAGGAAAATCACACAGACTGCGTAGGTTGTAGCTCGAGTTAGTCTCCCTATCAGGCTGCTTCCTTGTGAAGTTGTCTGGGTGCTCTTTGCCCCGTACTCCCTCCCAGCCCCACATGCCCTCCGACATGCCCCAACTTTAGCATGTAAAAGAAAGCTCTAAAGGAACACAGGCACCGTTTTGTCTGCAACCTTTAAAACAATCATCCTAATGAAATATGAAGAGTGCCTGCCTGCCACATAGGTGCTTCCAGAGGAGTTTGTCCTTTCTTGCTAATTAACTGGATTAACACAGATGCTGACAGGCTTTGCCAGGTCCTCCTATCACTACTCTGTTGAGATGCTGATGATTAAGAATGGCTTTGTTCCTCTCCCTCCTTGAAAGCTATACCATATTTGCACAGTCATCTTTTTTTTTCTCTTATTAGCTCTCAAGATCAAATCTCAGCTTGATTTCACTGATTAGTTTTTGATTTCACTGTGCCGACCAGGTAGAGTTTCAAGGTTAGCACAGATGCTGAGAGAATTGGGGCATTTGTCCATTGTCTGGAGCATTTGTGAGAACCTGCTGTTGCAACCAACTTTCAGCTATGTCAAGCAGGGGTTTAGCTGGGTCGGCACCAATGACTGGAAATTAAAAGGCAGACAGTGGGACGGAGAGCAAAGAGCGAGAGGAGTCTGTTGTATCCAGAAACTACAAAAATAAAGGATTGTTCACATTGACAGGGGATGAAATAAGTGTTCACTCTGGAGATCTCTCTGGCAGGTTTTTGGTACTTACAGGCCAGTGACACCACCATTATGTTCAGAAGACACTCAAAGGGAATCAGGGGAATCAAGGAAATTTTTTGTTCCTCCTTTTCTTCCTGTCTAATAATTATCATTTAAATGTCTGGTAGACCCTCCATTCTGCTGGAAAATCATGTATGCAAGGGTGTGGTATATCTGTACACAGAACACTGATATTTATTTGCCAACAGTCTTATGTATATGCAGCTGCCCACAAGCATAGGTTTATAATGCACCCAGCTACACATTTCAGCTTACGATAAAAATTCAGTTCCAGCCTTTATTTTGAAGAAGTGCAAAGGTGTTTATGCCCCTGTAATTCTCAGATACAAAAAAAAGAATCTCTGAAAGTAATGCCATCTACTTTTTGCTGTAGCCCACAGACACCTCTTGCACGAAAGTGCCTGCATCATGAAGGAGGCAGCAAAGACCACCTGAGCTTCCAGTATGAAAACCAAGTTCCAGCTACCTCAAATGCAGCTATGAAGTTGTTTTATAATATTCAAGTGCAATGTAAGGATAGAAAAAACTCTCCACTTGTCAGCTGCCAATAGATCCCAAACATAATTTCTGTGGAGCCCAAATGAGTGGAGTCAGGGAATAAGTAGCATTGAGGAAAAATATGTTGGATGCAGTATGTGTCAATCATCCTCTCTGGTTATATTCTTTTATCCTCTCCTCCCATCTTCCTGTCTTTCTTTTGTTTTTTGCTTATTTAAAGGTTTTTCTGTCAGTTCATGCAACACTGAACAGTGTAAAAGTGAGATAAACAAAACCAGATGGGAGGTGCTTTGAGAGCCAGACTGTACACACCTGGAAAAACACAAGTGTGCATAGATAGATAGATAAATAGACAGATATATATACACCTTTGCCTCTGCAAACCTTCTAACATCTTTGGGCCCCTTCAAGCTGTCACCCCCACTGGATTATCCCAAAGCCAAGCACTGGGTGATCCCACAGCCCTCACTGGTTCAGCCAGGTTCAGCCAAAGGCCTCCACACAGAGATTGCCCCAGAGGCCTCCACACAGAGATCGCCCTAAAGGTCTCCCAGGGCAGGTGTTGCAGGGGTCTCCCTATAGCTCTGAAAACCTGCAAGTATTCAGTCTGTACTTTAATTTATCAAAACCCAGGTCCTCAATTTTCCCTGGGGGCTTCCTCTGTACTTGTTCCCACATTAACGCAATGAGACACAGGAGCATCCCCTGTCATAACCAGGTGTAAAGGGCTTTTGTCCTTGTCCCTCACAAGGGATAAGGCCTTTCTAAAATTTGGTTAGTAATTCTGAAATAAAAACTTTAAATACACATTGTAGTCAGAGGAACCAGAGGGAAACCAAGGCTTGCATTTCAGAAGCTTTCTCAGCATGCAAATGAGAAGGATTCCTCAGCTGATAAGCATTTACCTGCCTCTGCTCTTCAAGGGGAGTGTAAATGAATCCAAGACATCTAATAAATAAGGTTTAGAACAGAGCCAACCTACGTGTTTACAGTGCCCCAAATGACACATTGTTAGAAGAACTTCAGCAGAAGATATGTCTACACAGTCAGCAGTGGGAAAACTAAAGCAGTGGGAAGCAGGATATGACCCAGAATCCAGCCTCCAGAATGACTCTTTATCTACAGCAATTTCAATGAGTTAAATGCAGAAAATAAAACTGAGACAGGTTAAAATAGAGGAGCACTGAACAACACTTTCAAAATCCTGTGCTCTGTTACAGACAGAATCACCTACATTTTTTAAAGTGGTACTTGAGGATCTGGCCATATGGTTCCCATATACCTTAATGGGACTCAGGCAGCCAAATCTCTTGTGCAAAACCTCAACAATGCTAAAAGGCATGCCAGGCTCTATACCCATCATTTTTATTTGCTGCAGAGCATTAAAAAATCAGCTGGATTTAAAATGGTCGTATTATAAATATGTTTCCTTGAACAACAGAGAAAAGAGGGACCAAGACAGAGCAGTTCCTAGCAGGACTGACACCCTGGCAGACCACAATGCTGCTGCACAGCCAGTACTATCGTCAACATTACTTCAACACTAATGTTATTTAAGCATGGGCAGGGCTGGAGTTAACAAAGTAAAGCCAGTTCTTATCTTTCAGTACACTATTAAGAATGAGTTGATCTTTCTGATGGTGGAAGATATCTGATAATAGCATTATTCCTTCTCCTTTTCAACCATTAAAAAAAAAAATTTGTCATTAAATTCTGGATGATTTCAAAACCTCAAATACAACGATTTTCATATAGGATTCTTGAGCTTGTTATTTGTGCCTTAGAACAGGTATGCTTCTTAAGTATCTGTGTGTACACTGAATGACAACATTTTAAAAATGCTTAGAACATCTAAAAATAGTTTCTTTGTACTGCACTGAGAATCCTGTGCCCATGAGTTCCTCTGGGTTTTGGTGAAGAAAAAAAGCATTAGCCTAGACTCCTGAATTGGGTGACTCTTTAGTTCTTGTTGCAGGTTTTCTGGTTCGCCAAAACCCCCTGTTTTCTGACTAGGATGCCAGCCATGTTGAATCATATTTTCAACACTAGACAAGAGCAAACTCTTCTACTAAAGCAAATCTGCCCCCATGAGCTTTAATAAAGCAATGCCAGTTTATGTGGATTTTAATTGTGAACTCAAGGGTCTTATTTCATTCATATATATATTTTTAAAGTATCTGTCTAAATGGCAATACAACAGAATCCTCATAACAAACTTAGTCCATGACAAAGAAGCTGAATTATTGTTCAAGTTTAAACATTTGCTGCATTTAAAAGGGTTTGAAAATAACTAATAGATAGGAAAGGCTTCAAGAGTTAGCCTAGTTTCTGGGAAGAGCAGTTAAACAATGACTCTGATTAGATTTGAATCCTACATAATTAAGTTTTGCATACATGGGCCTGGAGTTAATTTTTTATGCACCCTAATGTTTCTGTAGAGTGCTTCATTTTTTATTGGTTAGCTGTGATGTTTTAGCTGCACTCTCTTCTTGCTCACACAGTAATGAAATATATTGTATCTAAGAAAGTAAGACCCTGTTGTGGCATTGGTTCTGAAGCAGCTTTGTTTTCACAGTACCAGTTGTATTTCTCTCCAGATCTACCCCACACAGGGATTTGGATCAGGAATCAAAATACACAAGAGCTAAAATGCTTTAAGAGTCTCAGAGAGGTATTTGCAAGACCAGCGTCAGCCGGGCAAGTCAGTCTTCCTCAGTTCTTTCCAGGGGATGGGGGCAGGCTTATTTGGGAGAAGCTCACACCAGCCAAATCTCAGTGTCTCCCTCAGTTGCCTTAAATCTTTTAGAGGTTTCAGCGTCTGCAGCACTGTCAAGCCTAAGCAGCTTAGGGATAACTCTAGATGCTTGTAACCTCCAAAATTATAGATAAGTGCCTTAGAAGATTGTTAAATGTCTCTGACCAGGTTAGTGTCTCCCTGCCTCTGATCCTAATGGTTTCAGTCCTCTCTTTGTACATGCACCAGACCTTCTTTTCAGTCTTTTTCAGAGCAGAATCTTTACAGTATGATCTGGAAAAGTAAATAACTTAGACTGCAAGTCAGATAGCAGGTTTCCACACTTGAAACAATTTAAAGTGAAGTAACAGCTTAATTAACTTGTGACTTAGAGGTTTAGGTAACCAGCTTTGCACTTCTAAAACAAATCTCACTAAAGGCAAATCTCTGTCTAAACTTACAGAAATACTTTTAAATACTGCTCCTCATCCAAAAAAGAATCTACAGCAAAAGAGACAGTGTGTGATACTTAGACTTCAGTATGTGGAAACCATTATCCAAAGAGGGAATCCAGACGGAGGGGAAATAGTCAGCTTATTTTTAATACAGATGTTTGATGAATTTCTTGGGGTTTTCATACTGGTATTTCTGCTAGCATTTATTTTAACAGCCATGGGAAATCCAAATGCTAAAAATTCAGCTCTCAATCGGTGCTTCGACAACTAAACTGAGGGGACAAACCTGAGATCCACATCATTTTTCCTTAGAACAAACCAAACCAAAGGAGACTTAACAATAATCGCATTTATCTCTCTTCTTGCCTTCATTTATATGTTGTCCAAAAGCACAGCCACCCTAAATCCTAGCACTGGGCTAGGTCTTTCTGATTCAATTCATGTATAACAATTTGGATGCCCACTTTCTCTGTCTCCCTTAGCCCTGTTGTGCACTGGAGCTGCTGAGCAATGAAGACTGCTCAGCCCCGAGGCTCTTCTCTTGAGTCAACACTTGTGTGACCACAGAATGATGTGAGATTTGACACATGGGAAACAGACTGGGGCCGCAGTACTTATGTACCAGATCTAGAGGTACAAGTCAATGTGTTGCAGGAGTTTTACAAGCCTGTCAACGTAAAATACCCATTGGTATTTCAGCATTTGGAGTGATTTTAAATGCCAGAAGACTTCCATCTACTTTTTAGGTGCCTAGGTCTTGTGATGTAAGCCTTCTTTTGAAAAAAGAATTTCAGAGGAATAGAGCTTAATCGCACTTTGTCTACCTGGGCATTGGGATAAATACACATGATTTTTATGAACATGAACATACATATATATATATATATATATATATCTACACACACTTGTAGGTACACATGTGCACCCAGAGGCTTGCAAGACATCAGGGACCATTTTCAGTAGTCCCTAAGGCTGCAGACACGTAGGGGAAGGGAAGAGGTGATCACAGGGTGGCAGCTACCCCCACACACAGACAGATTGTGCTGACAGGGTCAAAGAAAAGATGGCATGGCACACAGGAGAGCAGGAATTTGAAACGTGAGAAATTCAGTCCAGGTTCAGTCACAGGAAAACTCACTGATTTCAGTGCAGGGCCAGCACACTGGCAGAAGCTGCATCACTGCTCTGCCACTTTTTGAAGCCAGGGCATCTTGGCTTATTAAAGAAATATGCATCATGTGTAATTTATATCCTTTGGGCTCCTGAAGATGTAACATGAAAAGAATCCCAATAGAAACTTTTCAATTCCCATGCTTTGTACTGGAAACCTAATCATGACTGTGGGACTGTAAATTGTACTGAATTTAGTTGCAGAGCCAAAGTCTGTCCTCGTAAGTCTATAGCTGAGTTGACTTTCATCTCAAGGTTAGTTTTTCAAGATGAAAACCTTTCTCCAACATCAACAAATTGATCCCATCTTATCAGTTGCCAAATTGATGGTGAGTTCCTGCTTAAATACCCTTATTTTAGATTAATTATTTAATACAATCTTATTGCCACGGCTATTAACTGTTTACTAACAAAGGCTGCTTTCATTTCTCTTTTTAGATGATGTAATACTGCCTGAGAAAATGCTGTTTGCAGCTACTGAGATATATATGTGTGTGTGTGTGTGTGTGTGTGTGTAACAATGCATGAGTCTTAAACAGAACAGACTCCTCTCATCTCACTGATGAATGTCATTAATTGTGATCAAAATACTGCTATGGAGTTTGACCATCCACTTCTTTTACATAGCACTGCTGTATCAAACAGATTTGTGGTTAGGCAAAATCAGCAAAAATATATGCAAGTAGTTGACAACACAGAATTTTGCAACCATTCACACTGTTAGTAGTATTTTCGACTTACCCTCCATATTTGCAAATGACTACAAGCAGTTGAGCATCAAGATACTTATCTTGATGATTGATGTGGATGAAAAAGAAATTAAATTTTAGTCATCTGCTAAAATACTGTTCACCCTTGTTAAGTGTGTGAATACATTCTTTCAAGACTACTCCAAGGAAAAGAACAATAGTTTAAAGCTTCACTGCTCCAACTGTTCTGTCATTCCTACAACTAGCAACTGTTGAGATTGAAAACTGTCATCTGGAAGTTTTTCCTATAAAAAATGGAATTGTGTCAAGAATAAGATTTGGCTATGAAATGTTATTTCAGCAGTTTGTTGCAGGTTTTTTTACAGGATCTCTTGTATAAAATTAAATAAGCATTCTAGTTTCAGTGGGTTTAAAGATTCTCATGACTTTTCATTCCATTTTCTTCTTTTGTAACTATAATCATTTGAGTGAACTGAACTGATTTTTTTTCTATTTTCTGAACCATCAGAGAGTTCAGGAAGACTGAAACGACAGAGTAACAAAAGGAGAAATAAATTTTTTAAATCCCGTCAATAATCTAAATTTCAAAAAGTTGAGTCCCATAGCTGGAAAGAGTAAACATTGTAAAAAGAAAAAAGAGATAAAAGCTAAAAAAATCTTAGATGCTATTCATATTGTTAGTTTTGGTGATAGAAAAAAGGAGGAGAATTAACATAAAAATTCATTAATAATACACTCCAATATAAATTTAAAAAATAAAAGTAAGAAATCATTCTATTTTAAAACCTGAATATGATATTCTTAGTAAGAATATAATAGTTGTTTAAATTTAGTTTCTATATCAACTCTAACATTTAACCAAACAATTAGAACCTGTCCATACCTACCTCATAGTCATATTTTTAAAGTATTCAGATTTGTAACAGTGCATTAAAATAAGGACTTACAGTTTCCTGTCTACTATCAGGAGAATCATGATGACAGTAGTAGTTTAGTGTGAATTAGGACTGCAGAATATGCCTTAAAATTAGAAAAGGAACCTACGTTAATTCAGTTTTCAAAAGGACTGATTATTAATATGTTTCCTCCTCAGAGAACTATTAATGCCTAGAATTTCTTCAAACAGTTTGGCATATCTATGCAATTCTAATGATAGATATTTCTTCATAAACAAGGATAGATAAACTCAGGTTCGAATACTTCATTATTTGCCCTGCACTCCCAACTCCTTTTAAAAACTGCGACTCACCACTGTACCTTCCGTGATATTTTACAATCCTAATTGGAGCAAATTCTATTTATTTCTATGAATATAGTCTCAATTTCTGATGATTATGTCCATATCAGATGTTATCACCTTGTTTTTGATGATGTCAATGATGCGAGGAAGGGGTTTTACGTGATGGAAATAGCTCTTTAATAATTTATGAAAATCATGTAGTTCAACCACTGACTGTATGACTACATTGGCTAAATCTAACAGCAGGCTGTAGGAAAACAAGACTTCCTAAACATACAATGGAAAATTTGTCTCTGACAATCTTCTGAGAATCCCTCTGCATTTATAGTGGACAAACAGTCTCGCCTAGGGAACTACAAATTAAAGGGCTTTGTCTGGGTAAAATGTTCTTAAACAAAGCTGCCTTGGTAAAGAGGAGAATGTCTGTGGCAGATTCACAGGCTACGTGCCTGATGGAGAGCAAGAAAGAAACCCTTGCTGAAGGGTTTGAAGAAGGCAGTCTTTTCCTCTCTTCCCAGAGTGAATGGTTTCAAGTAATGAGGATCTAGGTGAAGGCTTTTCCTTACCTTACAACACCATTTTCTTAAATGGAGATTTGATAAGGTTTGCTTCAGTTTAGCTAGGAAATCTGTCTTGTCACCTCTCACAAAGGCCATTTGCTTACCCTGGGAAGAAGATAGGGTCAGCCCCCACTAATGAGGCTGTGACTGAAGCTGGGGTGCAGTAACTGGGACACAGTCAGATGCTGGGAGGATATAGGGGGAGAAACGTGAAATCTGTGGGAACAGGAAGGAAAGGAAGAAAAAATCAACCAAAAATACAGAGTAGGGATCATCCTGCCCTGCAGACACATAGCCATGACTGCAGTTGTCTGAAAGGAGGGGAGAAGGTTTTGCTCATCTCTGTTCTAGTAAAATCCAGAAACAAAACAAAACAAAATAATAGAATCCCCCAGCCATCTGCTGTTAAAGGGTTGCATGGGTTTTTTTCCCCAGCTGATTTAACAAGTAGCATTCAGTTAAAATTAATTTGGCACTCAGATAAAACTTGAAATAAATATGCACTGGGCTACTCTAAGATTGATGTGAGATATAAATGAGACATTCACTTTAAGAGCCCTGAGAGAACCACTGGCCTTAGCCTCTTGTGACCTGCAGCACTCTATCTGCTGACCATTAGTACTGGTCTCTTTTCACCTTCTTTTCTGCAGGCATTACTGTAGATTTAAGGACAATGAACTGTTTCTCCTTGCCTTGAGGTTTTTGCTCGTTTAATGCGTCATCTCTTTTTTTTTTTGTCCCCAAGAAATAAAAAGTTTTAGCTAGAAAATCTTTTCTCTTGGATTAGATGCAGTTGTTGATGCCAAAAATAATACAACTTTTAGATTAACAATATTTTTCAAAGAGTGAATCAGATGACTGATATCTTCATTTAATAGCCTCTGCTAGCTACTTCTGCTTATGAGAGGACATAATTTGCCTCTCTCTCATTTTATTTTTGGGAAGTTTAGCAGTGCAAGAATGTTCCCTTAGGATCACAAAGCAAAGTTGGAAACTAGAGATGCAGAAGGAGTATTTGTTAAAAAGTATGTAATTGCAAGTGCCAGTTTTTCTATAAAAAGGAAGCTGAGAAGCATGCTATGAATGTTCATTTGCAAAGTCTCAAGCTGTGACTGCGTAGCTGTGAATCTCATTCCGCTATTGTCAAAGCACGGCATTGGTAATTGGCAAGAATGGATGACTAGCCACATACAAAGTAACAAAAGTTACAAGATCAGCAGCAACTAAATATACTTGCTTCTTCTCCAAAGTGTATAATCTCCTTTTATTCTTTTTCCTCTGAGAGCTGCATGATAGGTGATGAAGTATGAAGTTGGGGAATAAAGGGAAAATGCAATCCCTGTGACTTAAAGCTGGGACCCAAGCCCTCCGCATGCCTCACCTCCTCTCTGCTCTGGAGCAGACCGTAGTGCTGCAAGAGGGCACAAAGTGACAGCAGCACCCAGCCAGTGCTCATCAGGGTTACTCATCAGGCCCTTCAGGGACCATCAGGAGCCCGGGTGTATTAAGCCACACAGTGGTGTCCACAGCCGATTCTCCCCAGGGGGACAGCATCACCAACTGGGAGAGGGAATGTGGAAGGAACTTCTTAATAGTATCGTGTGTCACAGTAGGATGTAACGTGACATGACACGCAACGTGATGGACTGCAACTTGCTATAACAGCAGCTATCTAAGGCATAGGAATTTCACCTCAGCAGCAACCCAGGATGAAAATGTCTGCTATAAATTCCTCTAATGTAAGAAAGATGCCATGCCGTGAGTAAAAAGATTGTGCATCTTTTTTTGCAACAGCTGTGAATAATTTGACATTTAGGCAATAGTGTAATAAAAATAATAAATAATAATTTAGCCAGAGCCTGTTGGATCCTTTAATAGATGCAACTCTTGAGCTGCTAGTGTCTCTTGAGCATTTCTGAAATGTTATCAGAAAACAGAGGTAAAAGAAGATCCCATTGGTAGCTCCGAATGTCCCCTAATGACTCCCTATCCAGATAATTTGCTTAGACTCATCACCTTTGCTATCATAAATCAAACCTTGATGTGATTTTAAATCCCTTAGCTACCCACACAGAAATGATATTGTATTAGATTGTTTTCTGTTTCCTTTTATCCCTTCCTATTCCAAGAAGTTTGGTAAATATCATGGCTAGTTTTGAAGTTATAGGGAATTTGAAAGTGTTTGGATTGCTGGTTTGTTTGGGGTGTTTTTGAGGTGTTAAAATAGCTCAGTTTTCTCCTTTAGTTTGATGGAGTGTCTGAAGGAAAATTGTTACCATTTTATGGAGGAGGACCTGGTTTGTGGTGCTTGAAAACTGACAGAGTTGGGTGGAGGCTTAAGATATGCAAAGATGGTTTCTCTGAAATAAAATGGAAAAACTTTGAATTTAATTTCTGGTTGTTTTGCACAAAATTAGCTTTCTAAGACATGGGTTGTGACACTGCAGCTGTGGTTCTGGAACAGCAAATTGGGTGGGGACTGAAAAGCAGGAAACTGTTGGTGGTAGCACCATGACTGGGTGAAAAGAAAGGCAAGACAAAAACCATGTAGAAGTACCTCTCAGAATACTCCAACCTAAAACGGGTGCTTCTAAAAGAAGTAGGAAACATGAGTATTCAGAATATGAAAGAAGTTTCACTATGCAAAGAAATGTGGATATTTCAAGCCTTGTTTCATTTTGAACATGCCAAAACCAAAACTAGTTGAAGTCTCCAATGAATGAAAATTATATATCCACGCTCCAAAAAACCAACTTTGTCTCAAAGCTGAAAGTCTGCATCTTTGCTTTAGCCCTTCTAAACTCTCTAATATCACAGAAAAGTGTAGTGCAAAACCACTTATTTTCACCCGATTATTTTTCTTGCTGATGGTCTCCCAAACTAAAATCCCCATGCAAATGGCTCAGGTTCCATTTTGACATCAGAACCACTTCTCCTGATGGATTACACTCACTGCCAAGCCCTTGTGACTAGCAGCGTTGGTGTGGCCATATGGAGGGCAATATGGCAGGAACAGGGACTCTAACTCAGGAAAGGGGCCAAGAGGTGTTTTGAGAAGGATTGCAGGGAACAGGGAGATTAAAGGAGCTGTGCAAAGGACTAAGGAGGCACTGATTAAAAGGACTGTCATGGGGAAAAGACTAGAAATTGAAGTGATTGTTGTAGGCAGACTGGAAGTGATGCAAAAGTGAAGCAGCATATGGAAAAACTTGGGAAAGGTGCTGGATTTAAAGAACAGGGGTATGGCATGATCCTCACAGGGGAATATTTGTTACGAAGTGAAGTGTCAAGATCAAACCAAGTAGTTACTAGGGTGGTCTTAAAACTCCATTTTCTTCAGTATAGTAAATGTCAGGATATTTTCAAAGACTTTAATTTTCAAGCTGTGTGATTCAACAAACTGCATTTTTTCTGTTAGGGAAATGGGTTAAACCTGAAGTTGAAAGACAAGACCTATGGACAGAAAAAAATGGGATATTTGCCTTAATCCATCTGAACCGGAGATAAATGAACTGTCTGGGACTGAGCAGAGAAGGATGAACAGCTTCTTTGAAGAGAATGTGAAAGTAACGTCCACTCTGAGCACTGCTTTCCACCATGGACTCGCCGTGGCCAGAGGGATCCTGTGAGGATTGCAGGAGGTGAGGCAGAGTTATGGTGGATAAGTGTGAGTGAGAGAGACATTGATAAATGTTTTCCAGGTCTGACAATGTAAACTGGAGCAGGTGTGCTGCTCTCTGCCCAGCAAGGGTGCTTCAGAGAAGAGTCCCTACCCAAGCAATGTGCTCATCCAGTTGACCAAGAAATGCTGATTTGTTTTAGAAAGACAGTTTTGCTTTGAAAAAACCACTGCTGTCCGTCTCTGCTCCCCATGAAGAGCTAAGTCCTCATTTCAGAGCAGCTGTAGGCAGCTCTGTGAGGGCAAGCCAGGCACGAGGGTCCAGGAGCAGGCTTCATGCATGGTTGCAGCCCCAAAAACTCGTCCCTGCTGGCTGAGAAAATTCCAGATGCATCTGAAATAACAAGTACTTGTGAGCCGATACCTCAAGTCTCTCAATGTACCAGACCCAGGGACCTGCCCTAAGCACAAAATGGCCCCTCTCCACAACAAACACAGAGGCATTCTCCGTGAGGCCAAGCAGGACAGGGATGGAAGCAAACTTGCCCCTTGCCCGTAAGCGTATCCGGGAATGCAGCTGCAGTGTGTGGTGTGGTCCAGGCAGTTTGAAGGGCTCTCAACTAACCCTGCTAACACAGACTCATATATCCCACATGGAGCAGCCACCCCTCCTTCCTCCTCTCTAAAAGTCTGCTTAACCAGTTAATGACCTCCTTGATAGCATTGCCAATCTTGACAATGGCTTGGGAGGAGGCCCTGGGAATATCACCTACATCACAGTTCATAGCAGTCCACTTCTTCCCCCATCCTCCCCACCAAACAAATGTTCTTTGCTAAAACCTTTCTGTTGTTTTCTGGTTTGACTTTCCAGTAATTCCCCCTTCTTTGTTGCACTGAACTCATCCATTCAAAGACAAACCTCCCATAAACAGTAAATATGGAGAAGGCCAAGGCACATGGAACTACACCCACAGCAGCACAGTGACAAAATAGATCTGTCCCAGATCCACAAGCACTGCACAGTCTATTTTGAATAATCTCCTGATAATTTTGTGTGTTTTAGAGGGCAACATAAGGTTAGGCAGGCCTTTTGTAGATCACAGTGAGTAGCAGCAAGTTAGCTGACAGGCAGAAAAGGCTGCATCTCTTCAGCACTAATGTCTGGGCACTGCAGAACACGTCTCTTTTAAACAAGAAATATTGGTAAGGGAAAGTCTAGCGGCATTTGGAAAGAGCTGGGGAACACATATTGGGGGATTCTATGGCAATTCTTTGCCTATTATACATGTGCCTTTTTCTGTGCTGTCTGATGGCTGTCTGGGGCTTTTTTTTTTGGGAACTGCATAGAGCAAGACAAGGCTGAGGAGCTGACAAAAGAGCAAGCAGGCCAGCACACAACGTAGCAGTAACACACCCTCTGACAAAAGGACCAGTCACTTTTTTCCATCATTGCTCCATAGCGATGCCTCATAGTGCACATCATAGTGCACATCATACAGGATAATCTGGTTGCATTGGCTTGCCTTAGATACCCACTTCCATCAAAGCCCGTGGCAAAACCACACACATCTTCCCCTGTGTTACCCTGTGAGAAATATCAAAGCATAAGGAGGCCAGTCCATTCCTTTAACTCAATTTCTGCTTTCTCTCCCTTATTAAGTAAATGCATGCTGTTGATAATGTTTCCTTAGTTCCCTACCAGGACTTGGTCCTTTTTCTTTTTAATCTTTAAAGCAGAAAAAAAAAAAATTATACTATTGGAGTTGGTTTCATTTCACTTTCAGAAAAGTGAAGCATGCTGCAGAGAATATATGCAGTTGGGCTTGTGTGGCTGGAACTCACACACACACAGACCATTTCTCCTGGGAACTGAAACACTTTTACCATGTGTTGGGTGACAAAACACATTAGTATGTTCCTTATATAGAAACGCCACAGATACCACTGTGTTTTAAGCACAATTGGGTAGGAACATTGCAACATGAGCTTTAGAAAGTTGGAATGAGATGAGTGAGCATTGATCGTTCCCAAGGAAAGGACTGAGACAAGATTTGGCTTCTGTTATGTTCTAGTGGATATGTAGCAGGCAGCTTGTATTTGCTTTGGGAAGTTTGGCATGTTCCATTGCAAGTGATTTGATAGAAAAACACATGTATCCTGCATAAACATCAAGGAAATCTGTATTTAATGAAAGCAAGGCTGCATGCGCACATACACAGAGAAGAAAGGAGGAAAAAAGAGACAGGACTGCAACTGTACTTACAATCAGACAGCAGGTGAACCCTGAGGCAGATCAACTGCTCACCAAAAGTCATCTTCAACCCCTAAATTCACATGTCTAGATCCCCTCAGCTAATGGGGAAACAAAATAAGTGTTTACCGTCTTATAGGGCAGTGAATATGTGTAACACTTGACAAGAAATTGCCCTGTGGTCCCACACAAACTTCATGTAACAACCACATTGTTTTACGGGTCAGAGATAGAAGACTTGGAGGTAAACCTTCATACTTGGGTTGTGATTTTTATTTTTTTTTCACCTTTGGATCATACTTTAAAATAATAAAGAGCTTAATTCCAGGTACCTCTAATTGCAATGGAATCCTAAGAGCATTAGGTTTCTTGAGCCCAGTCCAGCCAACGGCTCTGAGAGGAGCCCACCTTCCTGCAGAGATCTTTGCTTAAATCCAGTGTAACAGCATTACCAGAATGCGGAGCTGGGCTCTGAGCAGGAGGATCCAGGAAATTACCTGTGCCAGGAAATTGTCATTTATAAAGCTTGACCTGTCCTGTGTGAAATGATGAGACTTGTGAAAGCGAAATCGGTCTTCAAGGAATAGCACTATCAGTCCATCATTCCAGCTCTGCAATAACCAGATCTGGAAGACTTAGTACCTTAATAGCTTGTTTATGGGTCAGCCTGGGCTCCTGTGCGCTGCACGCATGGCCTCGATCTGCAGCCTTGCAAGGAAAAATCCCAGTCTTTGTTCAGTTTGCTTTTCCTACCTATAAAAGAGGTTTCTGGAGAGGCTTTAAAAGAAACACAGCAGAAGGAGAAAGAAGCAGAACAATTTTTGGGCTTGCCTTTCCAGAAACGCCTCTCCCTGCTGCCTGCACTCATGCTTTGACAGCAAAACTGCTCTGGAACCACTGATGTATTCTTGTCTTTTGTGAGGTGTCAGGGAGATCTGGGCATAAAATCCAGGGCACTACTGTGCATTAAGCAGCACCATTTTCACCTCTCTCTAGCTCTCTGTGCTGTAGCTGCTTCTTTCTTTGCCATTGCTTTAAGCTAAAGGAGAAACTCCTTAACTATTTCTCTTGACATTTGGGAGTAAAAGATTTTTTTTTTTAAATCTATTGCTATATAAGCTTCACTTTTCTGTTGTGTTTCCTTTCTCCCAATTATTTTGAAAAGAATTGCCATGGCCACATTCACTTCATATTTCTGGCATTTGGGGATTTCAAACTTGAAAATATGTCTCAAATACCAGCATGAGCTTCAGACAATGAAATCATTAGCTTGAAAGAAAGAGCCTAAGCTGTCCGTCAGCAGTAATGTTGACTATGTGACAGAATACATAGACCTAGTTAGAGAGGAAAGGAATTTTTTTTTTTTTGAATGCAGGAAATTACCAGAATGGCATTTATTGGAAAGATAAGGGATTAATAAAATGTAGTTGTTGGAGCATTCTGAGTACAATATGGTCCAGTGAAAAGTTTTCAGTCTTCTGATCAAGAATAATGCAACATATTCAGGGTGTAAAGGTTACCCACCTCAGGGTATATTTTTCTGAGGAAGTATTTAGTTTGGAGATAGTATTTCTGAAATTACTTCTTCAGAGGAAAATAATGGTTTCTTTTACGTCTATACCATGGTGTAATTTAAGAACAGGTAAAATTGAGAACCAAATAAAAATTTAATGCAATTAGATCCTTATCCACAGCAGTATTCAAACCTAACTTTGAATAGCTGAGCAATTTCATTGTCTACATAGGCAGTGTTGTCCAGACTGGGTTCGTTATGATACCTACAACCATACACTGCTATTCCACATCAAAACAGATGATTAATATCATATTATGAAAAACAGGCTTTATTTTTATGCAACTAAAACAAATAAATCTGAAATAATAAAAGTACTTCTAGCTTTTCTCTGAACATGAATCTACACACAAGTTCTGTGGCATAAGAGAACATCTCAATCTGTGTTGCTGCAGTAAAGAACAATTAGAGTAGTGTTTTACCTTCTTGTCTAAGGTTAGAGACAATTGTCATTACCTCATCCTCCTTCATTTTGTGTAATTCTCCTTCAGGAGAAGAAGCAAGGAGGACTGGCATACCTGTTGCTCAAAACTGACAGATGTCTCTGCTATTATTACAAGCTTAATTATAATTCAGTTCCTCACAGTATGTTACTGTGTCTTATGCTGGATCTACTGAAGCTGCAGATACACTGAAAGAAAGCAGGAAAAAAAATATTAACTGTTTCGCAGATCAGTAGGTGTCAATAAATATCCAGATTTTTTATATATAACTAAGCAAATTTAATTTGTGTTTTTATCAAATGCCAGAAGCAGAGGACATTCTGAGTGCAAAATACTGGGAAATTTGGGGAAAAAAGAGGTGACTTGGCTGTATGTCCAGTTTCCTCAAGCTGCTGCTCCCTGTGACCTTTCCTAGCCCTCTCCTGAGTAGAGATGTGACTACAACAGGAGGTCAGATGCTTCCTCATCACTCTCAGTCTCCACTTAAATGCTTGGTTTTGGCTGTACAGTGAGTCAGTTTGGGAGGGAAGCATCTTTATATTAGAAAGCAATCATTAAGGAAAAATTAGGTAGGCTACACAGTTGTGTAGGGTATAAGGATCCGGATTAATATAGTACAGTCTCTTGGCAGCTGAGATGGTATATCTGCTTTTAAAATTTGCCTGCTGCAGATTTAAAGCTGTGATTACAAAGTCTCAGGTATGGGGGAGCAGAGGATGCTCCAGAGGGAGCTGATGGTCTTTAGAGAAACATGCTGAGGGGACACAACCCCCTTTAAAATACATGGTCACACATCACATGCCACAACCCCGCTATTTTGGGCATGACTGTGCAGGATAGAAAACTGTGCTTTAAAGTTATAAACAGACACATACAAACATGGTAGGTGGTCTGGGATGACTGCCCTCCTTCCTGAACAGTAGTGCCTGGTACAGCCAGCCCTGCCCACTGCTGCTCTCCTGTGTGTGAACATGAAGCCCTTTGTGGTAATGACTCTCTTTTTCTTGTTCTTTGCATGGTAGCCAGCCCTCTGCCAGGGTGTGAGGTGATGTGAAGCCTTGTGTTTTCCATATCTGATGGGAACAGATCCACAGCCTTGGTGCAATCACACGCAGGTCTGACTTGTTGAAATGCTGAATTATGGATGAATTATTTCAAGTCAAGAGGGGAAGGGTTTGCAGATCATCTGGGAATGACTGAGGCTGGGATGAAGCCACTCTATTTGTAAACTGGATAGGGTCCACAGATCAGGGGTTATATTCTCCTAGCACTAGGCATTCAGGCAAAAAGCTGTAAAGCCACTTAGTGAAAACAGTGAACAACATCATCAAATAACTCTTAAGATTTCTCAAAAGTTTTTGTCATTTTTAGAACAAAAAGAAGAGATTTGCGTGTTACTGGCCAAAGTGGGGGAAACTATAGTTGCAGTCCTGCCCTTCCCTATTCTTCCTGCATTCATCTTCTTTGTCTTTTATTTAAATAAGTCCATGATCACATCTTCCTGTTAAAATGGGAATAAGATTGCAATTCTCAGTGAATTTAGTAAGTGCTTAAAAAGAACTCTGGAGCAAAAACCGAGATCAGGATTTTGAAAGAACCACAAAGAAATTTAACCTAGCACTTACCTCAGCTGCTTTCCACTGAGAAATGGTCACCTTCCCACAGTCCTTCTCTCACTATTCAAGTCAATGCTTGGGAAGGATAACTGTTAAATTCATCTTGATTTTGTAAAGCTTAACCATGTGTCTTGGTACTACTCCTCCCTAAAATTCTATATGGTAGCTTTATAATGACTGTAAAAGAAAAAGTCACCTAAGGCAAACTGGATAGGGAACAGCAAAATAAAATGCACATATATGGCTTAGCTGCATTTTTTTACCATGATCATCTCTTGTTGCTATGGAGAGACAGGTTTTATATGTGTGCCAGCAAAATCGGGTAATTCAGTGCCAAGCTGCAAACTATTGCAGAGATTTCAAGGATGAGTGGCAGAAGTTTCTCTCCTAAATGGGGCATTTTGAAGGACAGAGGACATTCGTCTCCATTTGTCAATTAAAGGTTTGCTCAGTCATTTGAAACCACTAGATTTTTGGCACACCTAACATAATTAACTCCTCCTGGAGTAATTATAATGAATCGACACAACACAGAACTCTCAAGTTTATGATATAATGTAGCTATTGTGGTGCTATTTTTTTTTTAATCTTGATAATATATTCCAGCAGATGCCAAATGTTAGAGCTCTTCTTTTCTCTGTCTTGGCACTGTCTAACAAAACCAAAAAAACCCCCAAAAAGTGACGAAAAGCAACATGTAAGACTGAGGGGGGGAAAAAAGAATTGAAAAGCAGTAAAAGACTACCTAACAAAAGTTAAAGTCAGAGTGGATACTGGGTATTGAGAAGCCAATGATCAAATCCTCTGAATTGTTGAAATTTTATGTGGCATTTCTTAAAATGTGGTTTTCAGCTTTAAGGTTCATATTTTCAAGCTTCCTTCACACCTTTAGAATAGAAGAGGTTATATGTGAAAAAAAAAATCTTCTTCAAAGAGATACATGATGCAGAAATGAAAAATAAATTAGAAAAAGACCTTAAGTGCTATTAGTACCCCCAAAGAGTTATGATAGCTGGCAACCCTGCAACAATAGCTGTTAAGGATGAAGCATCCAGCAAATACCATCAACAGAAAAAAAATGTGGTGTTAACACAGATCCAGTGTCAAGTATTCCCCAGATTTCATGAGGCTGGCAAGAAACGGACTCAGATGCACCGGAGTTTGTGGAGAAAAGAAACTGACACAAGTGCACAAGGCTGTTTTGTAGGCAGTGTTAATTTAAAAGATGTTAGCAAAAGCAAGGAAGAGCACATTATACCTTGTTCTCTGACTCAACTGTAAAATGCATATTTATTCTTATCCAAGATTTCCTTTATCAATGCACCTCTGATTTGGGATCAGTTAGGAAAATGCCTTTACCAATGGGCACGAGGATGTTATTCAGCATTTCAGCAAACAGCACGGTGATCTAATCTCCTGCCAGAGTCCAGCTCCAACAAAGCCACACGGTTCACAGCCTTCTGTCTTCCAACACTGCATCTTGTGATCCCATCTGCTATCAGCCTGAGCCACACCATAGCTTGCTAAAAACTTGTGCTGGCCCAATGAGCATACCTAGTGCTGTCTAGAAAGCAGAAGAAATCCTACCAAGCATGTAACACTGTTGCATGAAGCACAAAGGAGTGCAGCTACCTGCATCCTATCCGCTAAGGCTCCACCAGGGCCCCTGAAGTCTGAGTGGCTGGGGTGAAGCAGCTACTATTGCACCAGGACAGCTGAAATATCCACAGCCGTTCCGTGCTTATTGAAACTAAAATTCACATCTTTTTTTCCCGATATTTTTGCCAGCAATTTGTTCTCACTCCTCTGCTCATCTTCACCACAGCAAAACATCCCCCCTGTGGAAGATCTGGCATCACCAGAAGAGAGCAGGGAGCAATTGACGACAAAGAAATCTGTGCTTACTCCTGTTTTCCAGAAAAAGATTGCAATCACCATTTTGGTTAATACCAAGGCTGAACTGAGACATCTAAATATAAAACCTTGATTTGGAGATCTGGGAGCCTGAAGTACACCCTTGATAGACATCAGATTAAAGAGGTATATTTTCCCTATCAGTTTATCCAACTGACTATTAAGATAAATATACCTGTTGTTTTCTGACATTCATGTGAGCTGTCATCTCAGAGGGTATTTCAGTAGAATTACTAGTTCAATATTCAGACCTACTTTACTATAGTGTGCATCTGAATGCATACTTGAATTCTAAACAGGTAAACATTTAATTAAAAAATCTCCACTATAAGAAGTCAAATGACAGTAAACAAAAAGACACAAATCAAATCCCGGAACTGTCCTGATAAATCTCCTCAAACTCTATATAATGACCTGGTGGGAGATCAGTGGTTACATGACATGCATTTGACAGCTCAATCTAGTTCCTGCTGGACCACACTACTCCGGGTAGATTTCCACTCCCTCCACATCTGCAGCTCCCTGTCTCTGTGCAACTACAGCAACTCCTGCATTCCCAGCATGGCAACAGAGCATCTGTCCAGCTCCCTGCACCACAGCCCAGAGGTCAGCAGTCCTCTGACCCCCAGGAAGCTGCTTTCCAATCTCAGCCCCACAGCACTATGGGGCAATGTGAGGTCACGTCCATGTGAAGGGAGAGGGAAGAGAGCATTGTAGCTACTCTCCCCTGGAGCTACACCCAAAGAACATGAGACAATCCCACAATAGGAAATAGAATGCAAATTCAGGGCATGCAGAAAAGATTATCTAGCTCAGGCAGAAATTATGGTCTTGATGAAGGAATTAGTGGGTGAAATCCTATGTTCCGTGTTATGCGGGAGTTCAGGCAAGATAAGTTGTTCCTTCTGGCCCTTTTATCTGTGCGTCTATAATGCGACACTGTGTTGGTGATACAGAACACTCCTGTAGCAAAGATCTCAAGATCTTCTCTTGATAGAAGTTTCTTTCTCAAGAGAAATCTTGTGCAAGAGCAAAACCATCCTAGAATTACCAAAGAGCATCTTTTCCTAGGGAAAGAAAAGGCTCTAAATCAAGAGTAGTAATATGTACAATGTTTCCCTTGGGAATTCCACCATCCCATTCCATGCTTCCACCATGTTTAACCAAGCCATAATTAGAGGAAGTGGTACATATTGGATAAACGCAGTATCTCCATGGGAACTGAATGACTCTGAAGATCAGAACCTTTTGTATGAGAACATTTTTGTATTTTGTGTGAGAACTTCGTATGCTAAAAATTAATTCTTCATTACCCAGTGAGACAGAAGCATTACCTACAAAATTCTTCTGTGGATGTGGTTGAGGGAGAACCCTATTTTAAAGCCTTTGAATTATGTGAACACACCTCATCAACAGACCCATTCACAGTTGTTCCAGTGTGCAAAGGTAATCAATTGTACTACAGGGCCTGAAGATCCCCTTGAGCTTGGCTGATTGAGCAAATAAACATCTTAATGCATTATCTGTTGGGGATACCCCTTGATGGGATATAAAAATCAAGATTCACTGTGTAATTCTGTGGCTGATTTAAAGACATATTGGGTCCACATTCATTCGAATTTGCATTTTTAATGATTGGGATAAGAATTGTAAAATTACTGTGTTATTGCTTCTCCTACTGCCACTCTCTTCACAACCCCCATGGACAACCCGTGAACCGGGGAAAAGAGTGTTTGAGCCACTGGGGTGGTGTAAGGACTTAAAGATCACATTTGCCTGTCTCAAACACTGTTACCACAGAAGGACTTTGCCATGAGAGAAGCAAAGTACAGAGCAACAGAATGGCACTGGCCCCAGGCTTGGGGAGATGTGGCTGGCACATCCTGGGTGGCACATCCCAGGGTTCCCACTGTGAAAAATTATGTGGAGAGGCAACTTCTCATATGCATATCACTGGTCAAATAAAGATCACCCTTGTTTATGGGATGGATGACATCTGCAACCACCAATGACCACCAAAGACCCACCCCCCAAATATGCCTCGACAGATACCTGAAATTTGTACTGTAAACTAAGCCACTGAGACAGGAACTTGAGAAAAGATAAAGGTGGTGCTATTGTCCAAGTGTAATTTCAGGTGTAGGGGAAGGTAAATAAAGCTGGAGAGAAGAATGGACACCCTGATAAGTGACCAGCAGTTGAGCTATAAGATAGGAGATTTTCTGAAAATCCAACCTGGTTGCTTCCTGGTTGCAAAGCACATGCTGCAACATGGCTCCACACACCCAGAATGAACACAATGCACTCAGTAAGTTTTACATCTCACTTCTCTTACACGAAGCTCTGCTGAACACTTACAGTGAGAAATGTGGCTCTATCACAGTTGAGATTCTGACTTGCAGGTCTGATTAACACCTTGACAACACACAAGCCAGTTTCATGACTGCTCCTCAAGCAAGTCAGAAGTGTGTAGGCCGTATCTCTTTCTTTGGCCTTGGCTCTCTCCTGGCAGCCTAGCGCACAGGACACTGAAACAGATGTTGCCAAGGGAAGAGGGCAACAGCAGCAATGAGGAAAAGAAGTCAGCTGCACTTCCTCACTCTCAGGTGAGGCAGTGCAAGCATGAAGCTTCAGAAAGGTCATCTGATCCACTCCACTCCCAAATGCATTTTCAAACATGACTGGCTTAAACTGCTTTGGAAGTCGTGTCCTGAAACCAGGCAAAGTAAAGGAGGAATTACAGTTGTTGGGAGAGTGAAAGGTAGGGGAAAGGAAGTCAGTGTTTGATGCATTGAAGTGTAAGCCTTTCTCTCAGATATACAATTAGTATCACAAATAATGAATATTATCTACATTAAGCACATAAACTCAACCAATGCTCCTTCAGAAAATATTTTTTTAAAAAAGCATTTTCACCCCTGTGGAGCTTTCACACCCTCTCGTCTCACCCATAGTCAAACTGCTTGACCCTTCTCTACAGAGAAGAAATCACAGCTTTGACAAGACCAACCAGACTACACTGAGATCAGGACCAGCTGGGAGCTTACTACAACAATATATTTACACAAGATGTGCTTAGAAAATATTGGCTGCCATGGGTAACAAAAATGCAGAATATTTCTATAATTTTTTGTAATATCTCTGCACTCAGGCACTTGCTCTCTTGTCCTCTGAGGAAGTTCAGCACCCTGCCACTGAAGTACACTACATTATTCAGCAATCACAAAACAGAGCAAGAGAGAAAAACAATGTTATTGCTTCCAATGCTGTGTTGGATCACCACATATAAAAAAATCACTGCAATGTTACCAGGAGTGCAAACAGAACAAAAGCTATGTCCAAAATTATGATAGAAAGAGCAACTTAGCCCAGCAGAAAGCACTCAGGAATAGCTCAGAAGACTCCATTGTCATTAAGGTGCATTTCAGGGTACAAATTAATTAGCAGGAGGCTTTCAGAAAAGAATTTAATCCTTTATTGGCAGTTCTTGATGTGAAAGCCCTGTCGCTATGGCTGAGAAAGTGACTCAGAAATGAAAATGAGAAAGAGACAGAGAGCTGCCACAATATCCAGCTCCCCCTCCAACACCAACCCATCAAGCCAGTCAGCCAGCAAATTCTGCTTTTAAATGTTATTGGTCACATACCATTATGTAACTAATATCGTGTTATATTACTCCAAGCTGTGCCCTGTTGTACACCTAAGTGACAGAGCATCTCTTAATGTAATGTGGAGTGGAACAAATACAGGAAAAAAAGACACAGACTTTCATGGATAGCATGGCTGCTACCAATTTACAGACTGATTATCCAAACTGATTCATATTTTTATTTTTAATAGGATTAAATTTCCTGCTACCTTCATCCTCCTCCACATTTTTCTCTTACAGCTCAGATGCTTTTTTTTAAATTCACCAAACAGATGCAAAAGCTGATATTTCTCTGCCCACATTTTTCTTCCAAAAACCCTGCAACCTTGTGCTTAATGAGGAGGAGTTTTAATAGATGGATAGAGAGGTTAAATTGGCTAACAGAGAAAAAAGGAACTGGATAAGAAAAAGATCAGGTTTCCACAGAAACAGAGCTGCATCCTATAATATTCTTGACTTTATGCATTTATTTATTTATTTCTGCTATAGCTGTTTCTAAGCAATAGGTTACAATAATGTCCAGGAATTCAGAGTTGAGAAAACTCTGTTTTTAAATAGGGGTCCAGATCTTCAGCTGCTATAAATCAGGACACCTTTCTGAAGTCAGCATGGCTAATGGCACCAGCATTATTTACACCACTTAAGGATTTGGCCCAAGTGCTCCACAGAGAAATTAACTGTTTGAATAAATTAGTCAGAAGATCTATACCATAAGGAATCTACCAGAAACCACTGCATGGGATTATACGGAGTTTGCACACAGCTGCCCTCCTTTGGGATGGCACTTCAGAAAGGATAGTTTTTATGTATGTTCCCTGCTTGTATGAGGAGGGTTGGGGAAGGTGCAGACGTAAGTTAAGAAAAAACACTGCAGGAAGGTCAGACTAGCCATGCAAAAAGTAACACAGGGTTCATTTGGCTTATACCTTCATTTTCCATCCCGATCCTAAAACTCTTTTGAGGAAGAATATGTTCTTAGAATTTTAAAGATATGTTGACAGAACTGATTTTCAGTTATCCATTTATCACTCAGCTGAGCATGTATTTCTCCCCAGACGTTTAATGGTGTGATACAGAATTTCACGGGGAGAGTGTGTTTGTGTTTTATCTGGCACTCAGTACAGCACTGCACTGGACAGATGCACTCAGAAGAGGCTTTGGAAACTGCAGCACTGTCGTGCTGAGTGGTTCAGCAGCATTTTAAATTTCCTCCTGTAGAACTAAAATAAAAACAAAATCCAGCTTTGCTAGAGTCAAAGATCTGTCAAATCTGACACCAGAACCATTTCCCACTGCCCACATTTGAAGCTGTGAAATAGATCTCTATGTGGAATTTTTGCAGCTGAACTTTATTTTCCTAATAAGCTCAAACTGGACTTAAGCCCAGATCTGTTGTAAAAGTTGATTTTTGGAGCTTTTGGAACCTAGCTCCAGATCTAAATCGTCTGGTTCTGGCCTGTATCCTGGGTTGGTGTGAACTCTGTGACCACTTAAAGTAGGAGGGGGTGATGTAGTGTAAGGAGTGCTGACCTTTAAGATGCACAGTGAGAAGGAATCCTTATCTTCATGTCCACACTTGTCTTTCTCTGCCTGGAGAGCATAGCAAGATTGGGAGCCTCCTTTAGTTTTTTTCACCCCAATTCATCCAGAAGAGCTTGGAGAGTTAATTTGATCTGAAAAAACAAAAAAAGGATAGGAAAGACTCTCACAAAGACCTGTTTAATACCTTCATTGATGATCAAGATGAAGGAATCAAGTGCACTCTTGGTAAGTTCAGAGATGACACAAAGTTGGGTGGGAGTGTTGATCTGCTGAAGGGCAGGAAGGCTCTACAAAGGGATCTGGACAGGCTGGATCAATGAACTGAGGTCAACAAGGCCAAGTGCCAGGTTCTGTACTTGGGTCACAACAACCCCAGCAGCACTACAGGCTGGGGGAAGAGTGGCTGGAAAGCTGCCCCATGGAAAAGGACCTGGGGTGGTCAACAACCAGTTGAATACGAGCCAGCGTGTGCCCAGGTGGCCAAGAAAGACAATGGCATCCTGGCCTGTATTAAAAATAGTGTGGTCAGCAGGACTAGGGCAGTGATTGTCCTCTTGTATTCAGCACTAGTGAGGCTGCACCTCTAATCCTGTGTCCAGTTCTAGGTCCTTCATTACGACAAATAAATTGAGGTGCTGGACCATGTTCAGAGAAGGGCAGCAAATTTGGTAAAGTGCCTAGAAAGTCATCCCTATGAGGAGTGGCTAAGGGAGCTGGAGTTGTTTAGCCTGGAGAAAAGGAGGCCTAAGGATGTGGCCTTATCACTCTCTGCAACTACCTGAAAGGAGGTGGTAGCCAGGTGGGGATTGCCTTCTTCTGCCAGGCAGTTAGTAATAGAATGAGAGGACATAGCCTCAAGCTGAGCCAGGGAAGGCTTGTTTTGGACATAAGGAAGAATTCTTGACAGAAAGGGTTGTTAAGCTCCTGGATAGACTGCTCACAGAGGTGGTGTAGTCACCATCCCCGGAGGTATTAAAAAACTGATTGGACGTGGCATTTTGTACTATGATCTGGTTGGTAAGGTCGTGATTGGTCAAAGATTGAACTCGATGATCTTGGAGGTCTTTTCCAGATAAAATAATTCAGTGTTTCTGTGAAAGGAGGAAAAGTGATTTCTTGCAGCTCCATAAAGCAGAAACATACATCAAGGGAAGGATATACGTCCTTGTGCTATCACTTCAGGGATCTGTTTTCTCAAGCACCACAACATGCCCTACTTTAGCAGTGGCCACCTGTCAAGGACATTGTAATCACTGCAGAAAAGACCCCAGAGAAGCATTAGACATATAACCCCAACTGTAAAACAGCAGACACAGCTCACCCCATCAGAAAACCCTAGTTTGCTAAGCCTGGCCACAGTGGGAGCCTGGCAGAGGCCTCAGCCTGCTCCTGCACTCTCAATGAACTTCCTGCTCCAACTCCTCCAGCCATTCTCCCCTCACTGCCCAGCAGGCCAGCTATCAGCACCCTTCATTTAAACAAGCCCCTCTGCAGATCTCGAGCTCATTCATTTTAGCGTTTCCCTCTGACAAGAAGATGAAGCATCTCTAACATGAGGCAGTGAAGGTGGTGTCTGCCAGGGAGGCCAGATCAGCCAGGCAGAGGAGGCACAGTGGGGAGACACCTTGCCTAGAAATCAAAGAACTTGTAGGAACACTGCAAACCACCACCTCAGCCACACACAGGCAGGACTCAACTATTTTCTGGCCACTTCCTCCCTGTGATCAAAGGCAACAAAGAATTGCCTTCAACAGAAGAGGCGTGTGAAGGGTTTGCTATCAACTGGCTGCCTCAGCTGCTGTCTCCTGTTCTGCGTTTAATCACTTCAGGGGGGAGAGAGGGAGACAAAAGAGAAAGAAAAACCCGAGGAAACCCTTCCCATATCATTCTCTCATTAAAACTTTGAATCTTCATTGTAAAGCTGTATACTCTTTTAAAAAAAAGCTAACAATATTTAACAGCAGAAGCAAAAAATTTTACAAAATAATAGCAATATTAAAAAAAAGTAATAAAATATTTTATCCCACATCACACAGAATTATTCTGGTGGCACAAAGCAATATTTTTTCTTTGATCACAGTCTTACCTGATTTCTATTTTACTTCAACTCTAGCCAGCCATACCTTGTCATTTTACTAAAAATTTAATTCAGCTCTAGCCTGTAACATTCTACCACCAATATCTCACAATAAGTAATCAGAATTTGCTAGATTACCCCAAGTTCTCCTAAAAGTCAAGGAACCATGGAAACAAATGCATCATTGTTGTCACCTGAGATTTTTTCCTTGATTTCATTTTCCAGATGTCTCTGTCTGTAGGCTCACAATGATTATAATAATCTTTGCTCACTGGTGGCTTAGCACATGTGATTATATTCTTAATAGCAATAGCTTCCTAAATGATGACAAATCTATTTTGTATTATGACACTTTTCGTATGTATTACTGAATTTGTATTCCTACAGCCATTAAGGAACTAGAAGCAAAAATACTTTTTCAAATGTTAGAAATGTAAGTACATGCTTTTTGCCAATGAAAGCATGTTATATTGGCTGTAAACGTCTTTGAAGAAACTACTGTTTCTCAAATTTATAATACCATAATTCTACTTTTCAGAATCTCTGTTGATATGATACTGCACATCATTCTCCTCCTTAGAATCAATACTTTGTGGATTATAACTGGTTTGCAGTTATTATCTGAGTCAACACATGTTGCTTCTTCTTGCTTCTGAGATACTTTGGGTTCAATTTCCACACCATGATCTTTAGTCAGCACATTACACAGGAATTCTGGTACAGCACTGAAAACCTTTCAATTTAATGTGCTTATTTTTCTCCTATTCTTTGTACAAGGATCTATTTAGGCTTGACTTTATTGACCTGCTGAAAAAAAAGTGTGCCTAGGTGTGGGTCTAGATGCTATGCTCTTGAAAAGACTGTTTGCCTTGGATCTACTTTGCATCTCTCAGCAGTTCTTATTGATATCTCCTGGTAAACTTTAAAGGTTACATCAGTTCTGCAGGATTTTCTTCATCTTCACACAGTGCTGACAACCAGGCACAGTCCATAAGCTGTGAAAATGCTCTGTTGCTACCATTTATTCTCTGCAGCAGTCTCATTCCAACCACATGGCAAGAGGACATTTTCAGCAGCACTTGGAGTCTGTTCTATGTCTCTCTTTCCTTGTGTGGTTTCTTTGTGGATTCATTGAACCATGTAAGTGCCCAGAGAACAGATCCTGTTGAACACTTTTCTCCACCTTTGAACAACAATGTGTTTACCAAACAAATCAGAATGTGTTGTGCATGAGATGATTTTCTAAGATCTCCATCAGCTATTTCCGCTACCATAATGGCCACCTGGTCATATTTTAATGGGGAAGGGTCAGTTTCAAAAGCATCACTCTTTTCTTTTTGAAATCACCACGCACTTGCTGCCTTATCTTTGTTGCTGTCAGTAGGTTGTCAATATCTCCTCCCTGGACTTGCTCTCCAGCAGTCAAATAAGTGGGTTACATCTATTCAGCTCTTGCCAGGTCTAAACTGTTCTCAAGCCATTCCAATGAAAGCTCAAAATCTAGTTGGTATTTCTAGAGACCTACAGATCTACTGGAATAAGAAATCATTCAATTTTTTCATGTCTATTTTGTCATACAATTCTTCACTGCTCAGCAGCAAAGTAGTACCTTATGACAATTCCAGATCAAGAATAAATCCCTTTGTAACACTTAAAATAAGTCTGTATCTGGTCTTTTACCAGTTACTAATCTTATTTTACCAAGAACACTTCTGTTCAAACAGAACATCTCCCATTTTTATGATGCATGTGTATATTTGGGAAGTCTTCTAGCGTAGCTATGGTTTTCTTATGGTACAGAAGTTCAATTCAGCACTTGCAAAACAGACTCATAAAGTAGAATTCTGTCCCATCCTCTTGCTTAAGTGTCCAAAAGAAGCCCATCATAATTGGACTATATCAATGTCAGAAATACAACATTCTGGCAAGTTCCACTACCAGCATTTTCCAGGTAACCATGTTTTTAGGTGGCAGAGGTATACTCCAAGGCCATAGTGGATTTGTGAAAATCAATCATAACAGCAAACTCCATTGAAATGCACTTGGCAGGTATCATCACAAGCATTAGAGATTTATTTAAATGCTTCTATTCCAAGCAGACAGCTTTCAAAACTGGAAGATGACAATAGCTCTGGGCAAGTTTCAGAAGGGCATTCTGCAAATTCATGCTCTGCAGCGGCAGTACATTGGCACGTGGATCTTCTGAAGTTGTGCAAATCATTCAATGTCTTCCTTGTGAATTTGGAAGAATGTCCACTGGCTCCCTCTTCTTCTCTGCTTATCTCCATAGATGTGACTTTTCTTCTTCAAACCCCCAATAAAAACATTGTCTCTACTGTAAGCTGCACAACAATTCAGCAGCTCAAGTAAATAAAAACAGTAGTAGCAGATGTACAAATGAAATGGCATCCAACTTCATTTCACCAACCATCTTGGAAAAACAACTCATGCAGAAAGGTTATTGCACACAAAAAGACTGAGTTATATAGATAAATCTGTTTGACTCAGAATTATCAAGCTGGTTAAGCACTGCTCGGTAAACACAGTTGGTCAAGTGCCTGGAGCCATCAATTTTCCCACCATGCCCAGTGGGATCAAGCCAGGGAACAGAAATGGAAGGGTATGGGCTCTTCTTCTAATACAAAATTATGAGCTTACTACATGTCCTGTGCAGCTGCTTGGAGAGCAGTACTGAGGGACAAGCTCTCATATACTGGATCTGCAAGAAGACATTTTATATTTCTTTAAAGGGTGTAAAAGCCTTCTGACAAAAAGGCATCCTTTGGAATTTTTCCCTGACTGCTTTTTATTGACTTCCTGGCTCGAAATGCAACTCCTCCTTTTCTAGTCTCTGTTTTGGTATTAGAATAAATAAACTTGAAATAAAACCTCTTTAAATAGGAATAGAAACATCCTCTTCAATGCTTAATGCAGTGTAACAGACCCAGTTTAAAGTACAATTACGTTCACCTTTTTTGAGGGCCTTCATGTGGATGGATATATACTTTTTCTTCCAGTTCCTGCCTGGGTGCTTTCTACAGCTCAAGAATATTTTAACCCAGTTTAATTTTTCCAGAACTTTATCTTTCAGAAGTATACCTGATTAGCTCTTACTCTCTTGAGCTGTTTCTTCTGCTGTTTCTGGTTGGGGCTGTACTGCACCACCACCATCAGCCAGGCATGCCCTTCCCATGCACAGGCTGGTTTACAGTAAGGATTTTTTCCTCAGTCATTCTCTCAGCTAACTACCTACAAGACACCTGCAAGTAGCTAGTCTACACTTCACACTTCTCCATTTTTGATCCACAGCTTTAGGAGCATTTCTTGAAGTCCTTCATGTGCCATCAAAGAATCATAGAATGGTTGGGGTTTTAAGGGACCTTAAAGATCATTCAGTTCCAACCCCCCTGCCATGAGCAAGGACACCTTTCACGAGACCAGGTTGCTCAGAGCCCCATCCAACCCAGCCTTGAACACTTCCAGGGGTGGGCATCCCCACTGAAAAGAATTAATTCTTTTTAAAGGAAACAGCTTTCTGCTATTCTCTTAGTAACTTGAGTAGAACCAGATCCAAGGTTTTACTGTGCTTTTTATCTTCCTTTGCAAATGGGTTGTGATTTTCCCCTAGTAGCCCATTCACTAAGTGCCTTTGCTAACTGGTGTATCTCTCCTGGCTCAGACATGCCCATGTGCCGGGTCCAGGGCTGGCACAGCAGATTATGAAACATGTGAGTCACTGTCCTGCCAGGCAGCATGGCAAAACCTCTTTAACACATCTTGTTAATACACACAGAAGCCTCTTCCAGGTTTTCCTGTCCTGTCCTAATATACCACTCTGTCTTTTATTCCTCACTTCTTTCTCTTCCTGCCCTAGGGAAATATCTTATTTTACGGTTCTTATAACTATTTAATATCCTTGATTTTAGTTTGAAGATTTTGGTTAAAGAGTTAGGTATCACCACTCAATCCAACTAGAGCTCACTCCAGTAGCCCTGATTACTCCTGGAAAGTGATAGCTCAGAATCTGTCCAGCATTCACAGACCTTAGGCTCCTCCCACGGCCACTACTTTTGTTATTGTTGTGTAAAACTCTTGCCATCTTGGAGCTACAGCAACTGATGGACTGGATAAATTTGTGTAGTTTCCCTTGGAACTCCAGCACAGAGCTGCACAGATGTGCCCACTGCATGAGCAATCCCCCACAACCTTTGGTTTGCTTTGAGCCCTGCTCTCTCGAGCCTCACTCCATAAGCCTTAGCTCTCCCACGGGCACAAACAACACATAATCAATTCTTACAGGCTTTACTCTGTGCCTTTCAAGGTTTTGCCACCTCTTTTCCAGACTGAAGAGTTCTAGTTCACGTAGTCATCACTTATCTTCACCCACCCCCATTGCCTTGAAATCCTTTTTAGCTCCACTACATTCTTCCTGAGACAAGGAGATAGGAAATGCATATGGCATTAAAGATAGGAGTGAACCAAGGTTACTTTCTGCTTTGTTCTCTGATCCTTTCCTGGCAATTCCTAACATTTTAAATGGTTTTCCACTTAAAAAAAAAGTTCTTATGATTTGAAGGATCTGTCAAAACTCCAATATCTTTCTCCTGGGGGCCAGAGTTAGCTCAGAGTCCATAAATGTATAGACTGATGTTGGGGTTTTTTTCCCTACATACACATCTTTCCACAGCCTGCAGAGTCAGAGCTACAGCAGAATTAGTGTGGGAGTCAGTGCACTTCTAACTCTCCATTACTCCAGTGTATGCACTTACAGCATCCTGAAAGGAGCCAGAAGTCAGGGTTGCTGCTCCCTAGCTCCACTGCAGAGTAAAACAAATGGACTAGATCCCAGTACAGATTTATAGTGAAATGGGGTGAGGCCACAGACATGGTTATTGGGACAATTCCCATCCCATGTCTTTCTCTTGCAGGTGAGACAAGTGAGCAGACTCCACCCACATGCCACCACTACCACAGAGTTCACCAATTCTTGAGTGGAAGATATGAAACAAACACATCAAAGATAACATTTTGCCTCAAGAAGAGCTTAAAGTCTTAGGAGACAAAGAAAGGAATGAAAAGCACATGGAGTGAAGTGACCTTACAAGGATATGCAGCAAGCCAGAGCAAAACCAGGAGAGGCAGCTCCACCCCTAAGCCGCAAAAGAGTCATTTTTGCTGCCTACTCTGACCAGAACAGAATAAAATATCAGGGGAACTTGGCTAACCACTTTTTCCTCTAAAAATGAAAAACTCACGCTGGGAAATTATTTAAAAGATTTCTACACAGAGTTTGTTTTTCTGTTCTTGCCACTCAAGCCTCTAACCAAAGTCACCCAGAGTCGATCTCTGCTCTTGTATCCTGATAGGCAAAGGATCGTCCAGCTCACACCAAAACCACAGACCTGGAAAATGTCTGGCAACTTTGTCTATAACAAATAGGAACAAGACTAGAAAATTTGGGAAAGAAATAAAGGTATAAATATTTGAGATACTGTTTTCATTTCATGTTTTCTCTTTTAATTTTTTCCTTTTTCACTCTCACTCTTCTCTCATCCCCTCCCTATCCTCCCCCACCTCAGTATACTTAGCAAAGCGCCTGTGCCAAGCAACTTCAAGCAGAGCCATGGCAAAAATTTACAACATGCAGGAGCCAAGAAAACATCTCCATTCCAAGCTGCCTGCATGCGTGGGTGGACTCAAGGTGTCATATCATGCTGTCAAATAAAGTATGAGCGGACAATAGTGAATCAAAACCTTTTAAATGAATTGTTTTGTTTTCGCTCACTGCCTGGTAGGCGCACCTGTGCTCCAGATGATATATATCTTTGTTTTCCTATTTAATATTCAGCACATGAGACACATGCATAGAAAAATAAATAAAAAGGAGGAAAGCAGGAAGAGAAAATAGATTATTTTTATAAAGTGTCTTCAGAATTAAATCTTAGGGGTAAGGTCATGCACACGGGAGGCTGGAAAGACTGGGCAATTACCCGTGAGACTTGCATAATAAATGGAACTAGAGGATAGGAGACGGAGGCATGGAAGACTGGGGGAAAAAAGCTGCATCTCACACACTGCCAGTGGGACCACAGGTGTTTGATAGCATGAGCAGGTGCAGGAGTGATTCTTAGAGGCTAATGGGGAAAAGGGGCCTTTCTGGTGTCTCTGGTGACTGTAACACATTTCTCCCAAGATGCAGCTGAATTATATTGTAGCTTCTGTTGTCCTGATGCAGGTGAACGTGCATAAAAGACTATAAAAGTAGTCAGATATTTCACAGGCATCTGGGTAAAACAAGCTGCCATCGTACAGAGTGAAAGCAGTAAAAATAAGGGAAGGAGAAGGAAGAAGGGTTTCTGCAAACACAGACTCCCTCATAACCAGTGAATCCTTTTTACCTCTTTGGCTGTTTTGCAGTGTCAAGAATCAAACTGAACTGTACTTTTGGCAGCAGTCCCTGTTAGAGGTGAACAGTGAACTTGCCCTGCTCTCCAAGATAAAAGTTTAAAAAACTGTAATGGAACATGCTCCTAAAAGCACAAGCTGTTAGAGCAAGCCAAACTGGAGCTTCTCTGTCGGTTTTCCCTTTAAGATATCACCACAGTATTTTGCAGTGATGGCTTCATACCCTGAGACCCTTGAACAATGGAGGGAGAGATCCTAATTTTTTTTCTATTGACTTCAGCAAAGTCTTTCTCTGAATTAAAACTGGGAGTTTAGTTGGCTTCCTGAAGAGGTTAGTAAACTATTTTCAGTATGATTACCACTTTGCTGAAACTAAGCTTCTTTAAAAGCCTTATATAAGAGTAAGGTTTTTAGGCTTTAATTCCCTGTAGCCTTCATACTGAAAGCCCAAGTCTAACAGGGCAGTGTAGGAAGCAGTGACACGTGAGAAATCTGTACAGGGACTGAGGAAAAAAATCTACAGTTACAGGTCTTTGTTTTGATATACATTAAGATTTAAGTTAATTCATCCTGATGTATCCTAGTCCTAGATATCCCACCAAATCATTACGGCCAATTCTTTTTCTGGGACCCTGAATAAACACCCACCCATATCACCCCCAGCATCTTTCACTTTTTCATGTGCTCACCTTTCAAGCAAAGGAATGGGAGAAACCCATCAAACTCACTAAATTAACTGCAGAGAGCAAAGGAAATATGACTGAGCCAACTCTGCATTAAGAGCAGGTTATGTTTCCAACAATATAAATACAGAAAGCTTTAGAGGGAATGGAGTTATTAGCATTCGTTTGGGAATGAACTGCATCCAAAGCTGTGCCTTTCAGCAATGTGCTGTGTTGAAATAGAAATTGATAATTATGGATCTGATCTACAGACTAACACAGTAGAAGTCACAAGCATGCCTATTGCATTCAGATGGTAAGCAGATTGGTACCGTGCACTTGGTGATAGTTGACCTTTATGTTCTTGTCCACTAATGAAGAGGTCTTTTGTTCAGTGAAGGATATTCAGTCTTTGGGAAGCTGCCTTCCATAGATACATCATGCTCTCCCCACAAAAAGTTGGTATTAGAGCTAGCATTATCCCAAAAGATTACAGTACAGTAACAAAATACGGGGTCAGAGATGAGAGAGTTCATAGCAAGGGTTTTCTCACTGACAAAATGAAAGCTTCAATATTTCACTTCAGAGAGCAGGGCCCAACAGAAGTACATCCTCTCTTTATCTCTTCAGTAGGCAGAGGCATTATTAAGGTCGCTGAGGTGTAAGGGATGGGATGCTGGAGGCCTGAAACTGTGCCTCTGTGTACTTAAAAACGTAGGCTTTTAAGGGAGTATCAGCAGGTAGTAGCTGTTTTTAAAA